>JAWPHD010015546.1:0-54666 GCA_037043455.1 Cyrtodaria siliqua | reverse complement strand
TTTTTAATGTTTTATTTCATACTGTAATACAATAATTTACATAGTTATGTTTATTTATAACAAAACTCATTAACAATACAATATATAATTTAATAGATAACTTGGATCTTCATGTTGTTCTTAAGGAAAGAAGGATCATGGAATTTAATTTTGCTCAATTTACAACACTGAATAGAGTTTGACTCTTGCGAGTAGACACTAACTTCGTATTGGGGAATGAAAGATTTGTTTGTTTGATTTTTTTCTTTGTTTTAAAATAAATAATTCTATGGATTAAAACGATCTTTATTAGTTCTAAAGTTTTTACAAATTTTCTTTCCGAAGATTGGTATAATAAAGCATTTTAGTAAGTATACATAAGTATACTTACTCCCTGAATAAAGTGACATGCGACACTCTGGGCTACTGATTCTGAAGCTGGGCACCTAACTTTTGCAAGCAAGGGGCCCAGCTGGCTCCTAGTCCAAAAATGTTAAGCTGTGCCCCTGGAACCCATTCCAATCTGTCAGCTGGTTTAACTAATTACAGCCTATATTCATTTTTTTTGCATGGGTATAATCATTTTTCAAATAGGCAAGACAAATTCTGGGTTCAAAATTAACTGTAATTGCAGTCACAACCTGGGACATTTATTGCTCTGGCATTTCAATTGTTTTCCTGCAAAAGGCACTTTATAAATGTTAAACCCTAGTTGCATGTTCAACTATCATTATTTATCCATTATTGATATTCATAGTTTATATTCATGATAATGCAGTTTATGAAATAAAATAAAATCTCAAAATGGTCATTCATGACTTAAATACTGGTAGTCAAAGCAATCTTAATGATTTTAGACTTGAGATAACACCATTTGGAAATCTGAAACCCTGTGCCTGACATTGTTCAACACTGAATTCAGTTGGTATAAAAAGGTACAAAAAGTAACAGTGTTTCCTACAGAAATCATTTCAAGTACAGTGTCTCCAATTCACATATAAAAAGTTTCAGTTACGTGGTTAAATAATTAAATTAATTTAATTTTTTTATTTAATAAAGAAAACTATGAAAATTTGTTAATAAAACAGTTAAAAACTGTTTTAATTAAGCAGTACATAGTCTATGTTTATTTAGGTCACCTCCATCTTCTTTCTACCTGCATATCTTCAATCGTATGACTACTGGTCACATGGTCATTAATATGATGTCATATTTGGTTATGAGGTCACAGGAAGTGCATCATGTGGTGTACCAGAATTCTCTCTGGCAGTTGCATCACTTCCTACATTGCAAGCTTGCTCCTTAGAAAGCATGTTTCAACATGGATAGCGTGTCCAAGCACTGTGGCACAATCACTGAGAATTCATGCCTTTAAGCATGAATTTGATCACTGAGAATTCAGGCCCTTAAACTTGAAAGGTTTGTAGAGAAGATGCCAATGCATGGTCCATTTCTTTTCTGTAGATAATTTGAGTATCCACAGAAATTCTTTGTCTGTTTAATTGACATTTGCAATTTATATAAAGTTCACCCCAATTATATCTAACAGAACTTTTGACCTATTCTTTTTCTTACATAATGCTGGTATACGGTAAGTTTTGGGGAAACAAATACGAAGATCTCCGAGTTTGATGCCAATTTTCAGTACACTGGCTATGCAATTTGCCAATTTTCATAGTAATAGAATTTGCCCAAGGCATAATGTTTTTGTGCTTTGTTTTATTTCTAAGACTGGATCTGATGTCACAAACCAATTTCTGATATATCACAAATTAATTATTAGATATCACAAACTGAATATTTGATATCACAAACTGAATATTTGATATCCAATTTGATATCACAAACTCAGTAACCCGATATCACAAACTCTTAACTGGATACCACAAACTCATTACTGGATATCACAAACTCAGTAGCTGATATCATAAGCTTATCTGATATCACAAATGGAGTATTCTGGACTTGAATTCTTCAAGGTTTATATGTCACCATATTCACACTCCATCTTGAATATACTGAATTAGGAAGGAGATAAAACACTAGGCATCATTCAGCAGACGTCAGGAGTCAGTGGCGCCACCTGTGTTGTCATCCAGGCAGGTAAACATGGAAGTGTACTCCTCATGTTCCTGCATCATGTTGTTCATGGCTTGCTCCATCCTAAAATAAAAAGTTATACCAGTTTGATGTTTGTTTGTTTTGTTTGAATGGGTGTTTTACGTCATTTTTAGCACATGTTAGGGCATATATGACGGTCAAATATTTTTGCCAGTTCGAAATGAATGCAATGTTACAACTGCTAAGGTTGGTGTGGAATTTTACATTAAGCACTTCCGTGGCTGGGATAGTTAAGACGCTACGTACAAAACCTTTTCGCCTCTCACCGCTGCGGGTTCGAATCCCATCGGGAGCTCATCTTCTCAAGTGAGAAAGTGTTATTCTTAAGGATGGCGGGAGGTATACAGTATTGATTTTACTCAGGAAAAATGGGGTGGTCTGTCTCTACCAAAAACAAATCAACCGTCATCTACAGCCTAACATGTGCCTAAAATGACGTAAAAATACCATTCAAACAAATACATGTGATAAATGACAGAGTTACTTCTTATGTATTGTCTGCGCAGGCATCTTAAAAACAACTTTAATGATATTAAAGGGAATGTAGTGACACAGCCAAACAAGCTCTTTTATTGACAGTTCTGAAAAACTTGCAAAAAGGTGAAAGAATTATCAAAATCGGATGATAAACAAAAAATATATAACCAATTGAAGGTTGTACTAAAATGGATATGGGAGCCGCCATTTTGAAAACTATGATGCCTGACCATATATGGAATATTGATAAATATCATTTAAATCAAAGCAAATCACGCAATTGAATGCAAACTCCTTATCTGGGCATATAAAACATTATTGCCATTAGTTATACATATTCTTCATAGTTACTTTAATGTTTTCCCCTATAAATGAGTAAATTTTCACATTTATCAATATTCCATATATGGTCATTTAGAACTGTGATGTCATAGCTCTAAAAATGGCGGCTTCCATATCTGTTTCAACAGAACCTTCAAACGATCATATCTTCTTTGTTTATCATCCGATTTTGATCATTCTTTCACCCTTTTCCAAGTTTTTCAGAACTCTTAATAATAAAGATAGTTTGGCTGTGTCGCTGTATTCCCTTTAATGTTCCACAGCAGTTTTGCCTCAACAAGATCTCTATGTGGATTGAAAACCAACTTGGTAAGAATACAACATCTATAATTCTAATATAAACATACAGTGCATTGGAATGTACAGAATCATCGGTTGTAAAAGATTCCTTTTTTTGTTTAAATTCAATTTTCTCAGCTCATGTATTTTGATTATTTTAAAATTGTCCAGGCTTGAAGATATATCACATAAGCAAACATGTATGCAGCAGTGAAATGATTTGGTGCATTTTTCCATGCCACATGTATCACTAAGTGTATCACCTCTCAGAAAAAAGGATTCTTTACTGACCAAATGAAGCATTTTTGAAACGAAACTTCATACTGTCACAATAAACTGAGATATGAATATTTGCCGTTATAACAATTTTTTTTGAGACAAAAGTCAAAATGTAATCATCAAATTTTAAGTTAACTTTTTAAAGTTTGGCACTTCTAGGGAGACGATGAAATTATGTAAATAATGGTGTAAAATAACGTATTAAACAATTCACAGTCATAGGACAATAATTTCAGAAATTTTGCTGTCGTACAACTAAATGAGTAAAGATAAATCAGAAACTAAATAGGCGTTTTCCTTTCGTTTTAAATTTAGATGTTTTGATTCTATAACCCCTAAACCCAATGTAGTAGAACAGATTACCATTTTAAAAGGGCCCTATAAATATTAGTGGCTTACATTTTTGTTGTGACTTTGGAATCTTCGACTACCCGCAATGACTCCAACGCAGAGGTTGTGCTCAAAATTGATTGCATAATATTGGATGAAGAAGTGCTCCCTGTCATGGCTTGGGTGGTATCTTGTCGACAAAATCCAAGCGCGTCTAACTCGTCATTTTGCAAGGCTGAGGGATTCTGTTTCTTGCCCTGCTGTATCTGAAATGAGGATTAGAGTTTCTACGACCTCATATGTGGTTATGCATGTAACTTAAAGCAAGTAATAAGATAAAATTTAATAAATTAAAATAAATAATGAACTATAAATTACAACATGTCTTAGGGTTATTCCATTAAAACATACATGGGACCCCAGGAAGGCAATTTTGAAATTCAACACCCACCCATAGATGCAAAATTGAGTTTAAAGAACCAAATTTCAGAGAATATGGTTCACACATAGATGTATATTAAATTGCCTTCCTGGGGTTCCGGGTATGTTTTAATGGAATAGCCCTTATCAGGCCATAAAGGAATCCCCAAGTTATAAATAACGGTCACGCGATGCACCTTGGAGATATCTACACATGATACTCGCTTTGCAATACATTAAGATTTTTTTTATTTCCAAGTTTAAAATATTTTATACACTCAGTGTAATTTCTTTCAGTAGTTTATGGCTGATTTAGTATATTTTTATTAATTTAATAACGAAATAATGTATTTGAACAAAATAAATAGATTACTAACTTACCGCCACTTCCACCAGTTTCCAGACTCCACTCTGTCTCTGCTTCTGATAGTTGATTAACTTCTCCGAGTTTGCGAGAATCTCCTGTAAACACTTCTCGACTTGTGGATGTAACGTATGAATGTCCGCTTTACACGCACCTATTTTTCTACAATTTGAACATTAAATGTTGTAACATAGTATATGTATAGCTGTATAGAGGAGTGGATTGAGGAAAGTTAAAACGCAGCAAGCAATTTATGAATAACACAAGATGGGTGTTCCGCTGAACACGTGTGTCGCCTGTCAGCGCTTTGTCAGTATAACAAGATTTTTTTGGACCCAGATAAATGACCTTGACAAACTGGCCTGACAGAGTTTTCGTGAAGAAAAAAATGAGTATTTAACCCATATAATGACCTTCAGTGTGCCCTTGACCTTTATATTTTAACATGGCCATGTTGATGTTGTCATGACAAGTGCAGATTGAATGAAGAAATAAAAAGAATTGAGAAAGTTATAGCCAACTGGGAAAGTTATAGCCAACGGTAAGTTTTCATGAAGAAAAAAAACAAGAGGTCAATGACCTTGAAGCTCTACTGATTGATTTTGATTTCAGGAAGTAGTCGCTACAAACTTGTTTTTTGAAAATTTATTTTTAGCCGTGGCGGCCATCTTGAATTTCCGGCCGACCTGAAATTTTGCTAAGATCATTTAGACATCAAGAGCAACATTCCTGTGAAGTTTCATGAAAATCCGTCAAGTAGTTTCAGAGGAGTAGTCGCTACAAGTTTTCATTATATAACTCTATGTAAACAAAGATGGCCGGGCAGCCATGTTTAACGTCAAATTAATACGATTTTCGACAAGGACCAACATCATGTCATGCTGATCATTTTAGAAAAAGTCCCATATCAATATCACTTATAGTTTTCAAGAAGTAGTCGCTACAAACTTGAATTTAAAAAATCTATTTTTAGCTTTGGCGGCCATCTTGGATTTCACATCAACATGAATTTTTGCTAGGATCAACTAGACTTCATGGGCAACATTTCTGTAAAGTTTTATGAATATCCATCCAGTAGTTTCAGAGGAGTAGTCGCTACAAATAAAAGTTAACGGACGGACGGACAGACGGACGGACGACGGACGCCGCACCACGGCATAAGCTCTGCTGATATCTCTGATCAGTAGAGCTAAAAAGAGTATTTAACCCATATAATGACCTTCAGTGTGACCTTGACCTTTATATTTTAGTATGGTCATGTTGTCATGATGAGTATAAATTGAAAGTTTGGAGCAATAAATATCAAGAAATGAGAAAGTTATAGGCAACGTTAAGTTTTCATGAAGAAAAAAATGTGTATTTAACCCATATAATGACCTTCAGTGTGACCTTCACCTTTATATTTTAGTATGGTCATGTCGATGTTGTCATCATGAGTATATATTGAAAGTCTGATGAAGAAATATCAAGAAATGAGAACGTTATAACTAACGTTAAGTTTTCGTGAAAAAACGAGTATTTAACCCATATAATGACCTTCAGTGTGACCTTCACCTGCATATTTTAGTATGGTCATGTCGGTGTTGTCATGATGAGTATATATTGAAAGTTTGATGAAGAAATAAAAGAAATGAGAACGTTATAACCAATGTTAAGTTTTCGTGAAAAAACGGGTATTTAACCCAAATAATGACCTTCAGTGTGACCTTCACCTTCATATTTTAGTATGGTCATGTGGATGTTGTCATGATGAGTAAATATTGAAAGTTTGATGAAGAAATATCAAGAAATGAGAAAGTTATAGCCAACGTTAAGTTTTCATGACAGACTGACTGACGGACGGACGACAAAGGCGACACAAAAATAAGTGCTGTTAAGGCAATGTTTCCCCTTTCTATCTTCCCAGATGAAACCATGCAGAAAAAATATGTACTACAGTGACAACCATAAAGGTATATCTTATGTTTTATGACGGCCTCATCCCTATCTGACAAAGTAATTCTAAATATGACACACTAATAAAAGGTAAAAGAGCCACATCGTCTTTCATTTTCTATATATACATGTAGAACCATGGGGCGCCTCTTATACCATGTAGAACCATGGGGCGCCTCTGATACCGGAACCTATTGATTATATCAAACTATACTCAACTTGTACTGTCTGGACAAACAAGGTTATTTATAAAGCAAACTCTACCAAAATAACACGTATACAAGACCTACCCCAAATGTGCAAAAAGATCAGGCAGTTTTTTATCTCTCCACATGACACATTTAACAACCACTGTAACCATGGGTTTCTGGTCACGAATTGCTTCTCTGTTTTCTGAAATATTAAAATCATGTTTTCAGGAGTTGTTTTTAACAGCTTGCCAAAACATGACTAAGGTTATTTAGAGCCACTCCCAAAGAGTAGGAAGGAATACAGAATAATATCCAGGAGAATGGATATCAGCACATATATATACACAGCTAAATTAATATTTCTATGTTATCTATCATAAATGTAAGTATGTGGAGTTATGTGATAAAAAGAATCTCATTGTCTTGCCTGTTTAATATTGACTTTATTAAGCTCATTTGATAAAATCAGTTTAACCTTGTATTACATTTCTATGCGTGAAAGATCGGGATTTCTCAGTGCAAGAATATTCATAATCGCTAAATATTAATAACTAACTCAGAACACAATAATAACTAACATTGCTAACTCAGAACATAATAATAACTAACATTGCAACGTTGAGGCATGACGTCAACAAAGTGTTGCTGACATCGACGTCATCCACCGATAACGTTAAATAAAGCGAATATTTGTTTGAAAAACGTAATTTAAAATGTAATAAATAGATTATTTAACTGCTGGGATCGATTATTGGGTAATCCTTCACTTGATGGTAGACGTGCTTTGTTTTTTTACTCACCCGCGTGCGCTCGTTCTTGAAAAGAACCACACGTCTACCACTCGTGAAGGATTTCCCTATACTCAATCCCAGCAGTTAAATAATCTCTATTTATCTGACTTGTTTAATTCAGTATTAACAGACACTCATTCAAAATGAGAAAAATGGTCCTATAGAAATCACAGTATCCAAACACCGCAGATCTGCACTGTACCACAAAGAGCAAATTAACTAAACAGTGAAAAGGGACAATACACAACACAAACAGTGGTTAAGACAGGGTTACCTAGGATAAGTCCTCTAATAACTGACTGTCAAAGATTCAGAACATCCTGTGTACAAGCATGTATTCATATTCAACAGAAGGATGAACAGAAGGCCCGGAACACCATCGTTATAGTAATAAACATCAAAATAAGATACGGAAATATCTGATAAAAAAAACACACAAAAAAAGACATTTTTGTTGTTTGAACGAAGGTGAATTAGACGAAAATTGATTTCCCTTGATCGTGTAAGCTCCGATAGGTGGCATTACAGTAGTGCACGAGGTGTTGTTGAGCTTTGTTTGGCGCTAAATTGTCATTCAGCTTTGGGTACGACTGACGATAACACGGATTTTATATTTTACATACAAAATTTCGGTTTAGAAGGAACGTGTTTTAAAAATGTTGAATGGGCTTTCAATGCAGAAGTTACACTAATCAGAGATAAAAGTTTTTTTTGTAACGGCATGCTTTACGCAAATAAGCTCAACATTATATTTGGTACAAAATGTTGTAATAAAATAAATATGCATTCATATTATGTTACCATGTATCACTCTGTACTTGTATCCTCCTGGGTTTAATTATAGCCTATGGATTTATTTATTTTTTGAAATTATCTATCTATCATATTGATATTTTGTATACTTGTCTTAGGCATTTAAACTTCTTATTCAACATTTTACATAATTGCTGCATGCATGTTTGATTGAATGATTTGAAGTGTGCAAATTGATGGTTAAATAATACACGGTTGGTCGATTGTATCCCAACGGGTCATACCAAAAAATACTTTGTGTTTTGTTGTTTTATTGTAAGTCTATCGGAGGTGGAGTATATTAAGGGAACAGTCATAGACTGTCAATCTGACTTGCATTCTTTATAAATACTTGTATTATTTAACTTTGCATTTTATCAGAAAGCATCTATCATTATCATGATTATAAAATACTGTCAGTCTTAGATCACATGCCCGTACTTTGAACTATTGACGAGAGAAATATGCATTTCTTTCTTCTCAAAGATTTGTGATTACATAACATGCAACTTACCTTTGGCAGTCTGCCTAAAATCCTGATATACATTTCTGGCTTGCTTGCATCTGAAAAATACAGAAGCGGTTTGTTGGTGTAACTGATAACTGCATGCTATATAGAAACATGCAAGCTACCTTGGAAGGATGGATAATGAGATTATATTTCCTCACCAATCCGATAAATATCTCATTTAACCAAAGAGGAGACTATAAGAATCTTTCATGGGTATCCGGTGAAGATAGGGAATTCCAACCCGAGGTATAAGTGTTTTAATCGGAACCGAGGCTCTGCCGAGGTTCCGATTAAAACACTTATACCGAGGGTTGGAATTCACTATCTGAACCGAATACCCATGATAGTTTCTTTTTCTTGCATATCAGAGACATGTTGTGCATTGACGCCGCCAGCTACTAACGTTTTGCATGTTTTCTTGCATACCGGATGTTGGCACGCGTGAATTTTATCTCGACCCTAGGGTGAGATGGAAATATCTAGCCCCGGTAAAATGACGGATATCCAATGGGATATCCAATGACGGATATCCTTGTCCGGTATGCAAGAAACATCTATCCTAGTCCTAGAATTGTGACAAGCTACACATGTGACATCATTAACAACATAATGCGAACAGTACTTCGGTCAATATACATATAAACTCTGAACAGTATTTTGTTTACTGTGCAATTTGATGGTATATGATCTACACAAACCTGAAAAGCGTGAGAAAAGGGAAACTTTATTTATTTTTACACATAATGTAATAATGTTCTCGGTATGGATATCCCTGTTTCACACACACACAGATTCTGTTTTGTTCGTTCTTGCATGTATTGGTTACGTAAAATAAAATGGAGTTAAAGGGAATGTAGCGACACAGCCAAACATATTTATTATTGAGAGTTCTGAAAAACTTGAATAAGGGTGAAAGAATTATCAAAATCGGATGATAAACAAGGAAGATATGATCATTTGAAGTTTCTGTTGAAACATATATGGAAGCGGCCATTTTGAGAGCTATGACTTCACGGTTCTAAATGACCATATATGGAATATTTATAAATATGAAAATTTACTGCTTTATAGGGAAAAAATGACAGCAACTGTATAAAGAATATGTAACACTTAATGGCAATAATGCTTTATATGACCATTCTCGCCCTCGATCGATACTAGTATCGTCTCTCGTGTTTGGCACTTAGAATTATGGGGGGAAAAGTAGTCTGGTCAGGTGATTTGCATATATATAGCTAGGGACCAAAACCCAGGTTTTAGGACCCAATCTAGACACGCCGGTCAAAAGCATCAAACTTTCCTCAAATTTGTGTTTTATATTTCTGTGTATTTTTAAAAGGGTTCCCAAAGGTTCGTGAATCCTTAAATGTATTAGGATTATATGCACACCGAATTACCGCACCCCGGATGAAGTCCTGAAAAATCAGGAGGGCACCTGCCGAATATCAGTAATGAATTTGAAAAATTCGAAATGACGTCAGTATGTTATATGACCAGTAAAAAAATGCATCCATTTGCAATGATTTTCTTCGTTTTAAATGATATTTATCAATATTCCATATATGGTAATATAGAACTATGATATCATAGTTCTAAAAATGGTGGCCCCCATATTCGTTTTAGAACAACCTTTAAATGGTCACATCTTCTTTGTTTACCATCCGATTTTGATAATTCTTTCACTTTTTTCCATGTTTTTCAGAACTCTCAATAACAGAGCCTGTTTGGCTGTGTCGCTACATCATATTGGTCAAACTGGGACAACAACCTCATAGGGAAATGTGATGAAGGATGAAATTTCCAATCAGATATGCCAATGGCAGGGATCGAACCCTTGTAGAGAAGAGGTGTGCGGGTCTGAAGTACAAGTCCTGATCCCCTGAGCTACCATGATCGCTATGGGGTCAAACTAAGACAAATCGGGTTTGCAGACTTTATATGTAAAGTCCTTATAAATCGCTAAGTATAATACTGATAGTAAATATTAACATATTTTAATGTTTTTCGTTCATTTTGTTCATTGGCTAGTTATGTTTCAGGATCCCTGAGATATGACAATGCATGAAATGCCATGAGAATTGTGAAACACGTCAAGTCCAGCACTTTAATTTCTTCTTGTTCTGCATATAACAGGAAGAGATATTGACAGTTGTACACCCATTGACCTTGGTATTATCCAGACCATATCAGCACAGAATAGAACAATGAACATATGTGATACACAATACTTTTCAGATGAAGTGCCATGTCTCAGATGAAGTGCCATGTCTCAGATGAAGTGCCATGTCATTACACATCAACAAATCTTCAAGTGTATCGTGTGTAAACTTTAAGGCACAAAAAAAACGTGGGTTACAGTAAAAAAATAAATAGGGTAGGTAGGTAGTTTTTTTATTTTTTTTTAAATATCAGATTTTATCATCCCACGGCTTATATAAATGAAGCCAAACTAGCACTTTAATGGTATTTTGGCATCTTGGTAAATGCAAAATATTAAACCACTGACTGGCCAATGATGGGGAATATTTGCCATATAGCTAGCATCGCCGATATGGTGACACTTTTTATGCCCCGAAAAGGTTTCGGGGGCATATAGTAATCGCACCGTCCATCATTCCGCAGTTCGTGTCAGGATTGTACCTTCAAAACCCTTGCAGGGATTTTATATTAACTTGGCACAAGTGATCACCATAACAAGACGATGTGTCGCGTGCAAAACCCAGGTCTGTACCTCAAAGGTCAAGGTCACACTTGAAGTTCATTGGTCAAAAACAGGTACGCAATTTCGTGTCCGGACCGTAACGTCACAACCCCTGCGGGGATTTTTAAATAACTTGGCACAAGTGATCACCATAACAAGAGGATGTGTCGCACACAAAACCCAGGTCCGTACCTCAAAGGTAAAGGTCACACTTGAAGTTCATAGGTCAAAAACAGGTACGCAATTTTGTGTCCAGACCGTAACGTCACAACTCCTGCAGGGATTTTTAAATAACTTGGCACAACTGATCACCATAACAAGACGATGTGTCGCGCGCAAAACCCAGATCCGTACCTCAAAGGTCAAGGTCACACTTGAAGTTATAGGTCAAAAACAGGAACGCAATTTCGTGTCCGGACCGCAACATCACAACCCCTGCAGGGATTTTTAAATAACTTGGCACAAGTGATCAACATAACAAGACCATGTGTCGCGCGCAAAACCCAGGTCCGTACCTCAAGTCAAGGTCACACTTGAAGTTCATATGTCAAAAACAGATACGTAATTTCGTGTCCGGACCGTAACGTCATAACCCATGCAGGGATTTATAAATAACTTGGCACATGTGATCACCATAACAAGACGATGTGTCGAGCCCAAAACCCAGGTCTTCAAGGTCACACTTGGAGGTTAAAAGTCAAATTGTGTCCAGTCAATAACTCTGGCATTCATGGACGGATTTTCAAATAACTTGGCACAAGTGCTCACCACAACAAGACGATGTGTCGCACACAAAATCCAGGCCTGTGGCCCCAAGGTTAAGCTCACACTTAGAGGTCAAAGGTCAAATCGTGGCCGGTCAATAACTTTTGCATGCCTGGATGGCTTTTCAAATAACTTGGCACAAGTGCTCACCACAACCAATCGACATGTCACGCACAAAATCCAGATCCGGGGCTCCAAGGTCAAGGTCATACTAAGAGGTCAAAGGTGACTTCAGGGGCATTTGTCACTTACAGTGATATTTCTTGTTGAATTTCATGTCAAGCACCGTGCCTGGAGACGGCGAAAATGCCATTGATATATTTTGTCTACCTCCTAAACTAAAAAGCGGTGCGGTGTAAATTATTCACGAATTAATTTTTTTTGTGTTTTTTTTTTGTTTGTTTTAAACAATATTTTAGGGTTGGCGCTAAAATTTAGGGTCGGTCGGGTATTAAACCAGAAACACAACATATTTTTATTTTGGCCTAATACAAATCTTCGAGTGCATTGTCACATGAAAAGTAAACTTACTAATCTTCGATTGCATTGTCACATTAAAAGTAAACTTACAAATCTTCAAGTGTATCGTCCTGTTTAGTTCTGGCAAATGGGCTCTTCTGTAACTCAACAATCTTTGTCTGTAAAACTACGGCCTGCTGCTCCAGCTCTGATACCTTATCTTTCTGAAATGGGAGCATTGAAATAATGTTGTTGTTTACAGCCGACAATCTAGCTATATTTCCACCCATAAAATTCACCTCTTTGAGATGTGTTCGTAAAGAAACTCTACTGGTTAAGGGCTATTGGTCCATCATCTTGAAAAGAAGATCCAAAATGGATAGGATATGGTGAAATGAAATTTTCAACCAAATGCATATTTTAGGCATGAGTAATGTCAACCATATAGTACATGTCAGTAATTCAACACCGATAGAATATGTATATGGCAGAAAGCGTGCCCTTTATGTCAGAAAAGTTTGATACAATTTTACTCAGTTGTTTTATTTTTATGTGAAATAAATTGGTCCATAGAATAGTCCATTTATGCAGCGAATGAAGGAGGGCCCTCATTTCTAAAAAAATTAGCCATTTTTCACATAATCCACATTTTGAATTGTGTATGTGTTTTTTCTTGCTATTTATATCCCTAAGATAACACAAAATTAAGATTCTTACGAGAGTTTTAAAGTTTTCTACTTCTTCTTTCATCTTCAGCCATTTGGAATACATCCTTTCAGAACCTGCGAGCAAAATATAGACAGGATCTTAAACAATTACATATTTCATTTTGATTGCATGAAACTAGTTGATGAAGTGATTCTAGCTTAACATATGACCCTGCATCTGTGACATATAACCCTATACATGTGTTTTGTTTGTATGTTTTACGTCATTTTCAACACATGTAAGGTTATATATGTTATATATATATATATGACGGTCGATTTTCTTTTATGACGGTCGATTTTTTTGTGACGGCGGCAGACCACCCACTTTTCCTGGGTAGAACTAGTACTGTACACCTCCCGCCATCCATAAGAATCAACACTTCCTCACAAGTCAAGCTCCCAGTGGCATTCAAACCTGCAGTGGTGAGAGGCGAAGGTTAACAAGGCAACGTCGTTAACCATTCGGCCATGGAGACGCTACCACTGTACATGTGACTATGCCATGTAAATGTGACATATGAACCTGAACATGTGGTTCTGAGAAGACACAAATGGTCCTGATACACGTGTGACAAATGATGCTGATAATTTATGGACTGTAATATTTTAACCCAAAATTTGACATTTGACCCTAAATCAACGTATGATACACTGCACTAAATATGTGACCCATGGCCCTAATTATAAATCCATAACATATGGCATTGATCTGTGACATATGACCCTGATCTGTGACATGGTACTGATAAATGACAAATAACCATAATCTTTGTAGTTCTGATATGTAACATAGGACTCTGATCTGCGACATATGACCCTGATCTATGACATGTGTCCCTGATCTGAAACATATGGCTCCGATAGGTAAACATGAACCTGATCTGTGACATTTGGTCCCGATCTGTGACATATGGTCCTGATCTGTAAAACATGAACCTGACCTGTGGCATATGGCCCTGATCTGTGAAACATGAACCTGACCTGTGACCTATAGTCCTGATCTGTGAAACATGAACCTAATCTGTGACATGTTTTTGAAGTATAACATGGCACAGAAACCACATCAGAGAGGTAATCAATCTTGCCATGGCTATTTATTAGTTTTTTCTTAAACTGGATGTTAACCTAATCTGAAAACAGTATGCTTAAACATCATCAACGCCATGCTCATATCTGTGATAGGGAAGCTGGGGAGACTCAATGGATAGCAAGGACCTATAAAACAATCCAGACATACAAGTAGCACAAGAGAAAATACTCACTGACACCGCCATTGTTGGCCTGTTCTTTGTAAAACATGATGTCATGCTCCAGACTGCAAACAAACGGAGAAGTCATATCATCAACACTGACAAGAAATGACCTGGATCAAAGACCTTGAAGCTCTAGACTACGGAATAAAACATGACTTTATCATGCAGATATGTACTTTTCTGCTTGATAAAGGTGTGGCCTAATAAATTTTACTTAACAGGCAGTGACTGATAAAGCAAAACTATGTGTAATACCTCAGTGTTTTTTGTATGTAAATTTAACTGACATAATGAAGAACAAGAGCTATCAGAGGACAGCGCTGCTCGACTATTCGAATTTTCAGAGAACAAGAAATGATACACCCGGCATAACATCAGAAAAAAAAAGTGAAAACAAAGGGGCGAGCTGGATGTGTCAAGAAGTAAAAATTGGAATTTTATTAAATCAAGGACCACAATTTTTCTGTGATGACACGGAGGTAATTTGATAATAATCCTTTCAAAGGATACATAATGCAAATTTTATAAGTTGAAAATTTCAAGAAAATATGTTAAAAAAATATGTAAATGCATTTGACCTTTGACCCCTTTGTGACCTTGACCTTTCATCCAATGATCTTGAACGGAAAAGATACGTTCTTTGTCCCATTTATAATAAGTTTGATGATGATTGGATTAAAAATGTTGAAGTTATTTACATGTTAAGAAATGCGGACATAAACATTAACCTGATGCTAATCTTGAGCAAATCAACACATAATTGCAATTTGTGACCATGAATTTTGACCTATAGACCCCATAAGATCCTTAGATCAGTCGAGCTAAAAATATCAAATTATTTGTAAAGTGTGACCCAGGAGCTAGGTCCACAAAAGTGGGGAAGGAGCCCGGGTCTATGCTGGTTGAATGGTCGTATCCCTGTTCATGACCAGTAAGTGTATATATGGATATAGGATGGGGATCTCAATGGTTTCCAAGTTAAGACCAAGGGGCTATGTCCCCAGGGGTGGGGAAGGAGCCCGGGGTCTATGCTGGTTGGGTGGTTATATCCATCTGTTTATGCCCAATAAGTGTATATATGGTTATAGGGTGGGGATCTCAACGGTTTCCAAGTTATGACCGAGGGGCTATGTCCCCACCCCAGGGGAAGCAACCCAGTGTCTATGCTGGGTGGATGGTTGTATCTGTCTATTCATGTCCAGTAAGTTTATATATGGTTATAGGGTGGAGATCTCAAAGGTTACTAAGTTATGACTCAGGGGGCCCACCCACACCCTCATACTTCACCTATTGTGACTCCCGGGGTGGGTCCAATTCTGACCCCAGGGTCACCATTTAACCAACATGGTAGCGAACTACTAGACGATGCTTCATACAAAATATTCCTTTTTGTTTCGGAGAAGAAGATTTTGAAGTGTTTATCCTATATATGTTAAAATGACGTTTTTTACCAATTCAGGGGCTATATTTTGTCAAAATGAAAGGAAGAGTTATGGGGATTGTTGGATAAGGTACAGAAGTTGTTGTGAAACATTACTTTAAAATTTTAATGCAATAAGTTGAGTAGTTTTGAAGTTATAAATCTATTGCACAAAAACTTTAAGGTAAAGACAAGACAATCAAAGGGCCATAACTTTGTCAAAACGCTAGGTATAGTTATAGGGATTGTTGGATAAGGTGCAGAATGTGATGGGAAACATTAGTATAAAGTTTTAATGCAATAGCCTCAGGAGTATTGAAGTTATAAATCTAGTGCACAAAAACTTTAAGGTAAAGCTGGGGACGCCAACGCCGACTCCGTGGTGAGTTGGATAGCTCTCACTATTCTTCGAATAGTCGAGCTAAAAAACAATATGGTGGCATCCACGACAAGCATAACATTAATACAAATAGTAAACCATACAGAAAATGTGGATAATCAATATAATAAAAAGAACATTATGTCAGAGCCTTTCACTATCATGCATGGCAGGGCATGCAAACACAGAAACTCGCCATTCTATGTTTCCTCGCCTAATAAACTTGATAGTAAAAGGCACTGACATAATATACTCTATGTATTGGTCACCTCATTATCAACTAATAAGATCACTGCCTAGATCATTGTTAGGCATTTAAATTGGATAAAAGATTAGTATATGTATAGCTGTTAAGGCAATGCTGGATTTTACAGGACCAACCAGACATCACCATTACATGTGCAACTGTAAAGGAGAACCCATCACAAACTTATCTCATATGAATTTCATTTAATACATTAGCAAAAACTCCATTTGTGCCAATTTTCTAATAAACTTGACAGTAAAAGGCGCGCACTTACATCATATTTTCTATGTACTGGTCATCTCATCATCTCATTATCAACTAACAGAATCATTAGTATTAGCATTTAAATTGAATGAAAGTTTAGTATATTTATAGCTGTTGAAGCCATCTTGGATTTTACAGGAAGTTAGATTTGATTTAGGTCCTACTAGACATCACCTGTACATGTGCAGCTGTAAAAGATAACCTATCACAAACTTTTCTCATTTACAGCCACATCAAAATGAATTTCATTTAACACATTAACAAAAACTTCATGTCATGACAATCATTTCCATTTGAAGCATTACGTGGTCCCGCCTTAATTTCATTGAGCGATGGGAAAGCTTACGAATGATTATCAGGATTTTATTACCGGTATTTCGACAATAAAACACGTTTAAAAACATTTTTACCTGAAACAAGAGGCCCAAGAGGGCCTGTGAACGCTCTACTGGCTGTTATACCATTGATGAATCGAGTCGTACTACATGGTGTCTAGAGTGTACACAAGGTTTTTCAAGTATTTGACCTAGTGACCTAGTTTTTGACCCCATGGGACCCATTTTCGAACTTGACCAAAATATAATTAAGACAATTGAATTGAATTGGATTTTATAGTCGCACCAACAGCTAAGGTCATATGGCGACTTTCCAGCTTCTACTGGTGGAGGAAGACCCCAGGTGCCCCTCCGGGCAATTTGTGTACACGGACGGGCACCTGGGTAGAACCACCGACGTTCCGCAAGCCAGCTGGATAGCTTCCTCACATAAAGATTCCTAGGCCCCTGAGGGATCGAACCTACAGCGGTGAGGGGCAAGTGATTGCAAGTCAGAGACTCTAACCACTCGGCCACGGACGCCCCTAATTAAGACAACATTTCGACAAAGTTTCATCAAGATCGGGTCAGAAATATGGCCTCTAGAGTGTACTAGTGACCTAGTTTTTGACCCTGTGTGACCCATTTTCGAACTTTAGCAAGCTATAATTGAGACAAATATTCTGACAAAATTGCATCAAGATCGGGTCAAAAATATGGCCTCTAGAGTGTACACACGGTTTTTCCAAAGTTTGACCTAGTGACCTAGTTTTTAACCCCATGTGACCCATTTTCAAACCTGACCAAGATATAATTAAGACAAACATTCTGACAAAGTTGCATCAAGCTCGGGTCAAAAATATGGCCTCTTAGAGTGTACACAAGGTTTTTCCAATATTTGACCTAGTGACCTAGTTTTTGACCCCACATGACCCATTTTCGAACTTGACCGAGATTTCATTGAGACAAACAATTAAGATAACCATTCTGACAAAGTTGCATCAAGATCGTGTCAGAAATATGGCCTCTAGAGTGTACTAGTGACCTAGTTTTTTACCCTGTGTGACCCATTTTCGAACTTTAGCAAGCTATAATTGAGACAAATATTCTGACAAAATTGCATCAAGATCGGGTCAAAAATATGGCCTCTAGAGTGTACACACGGTTTTTCCAAAGTTTGACCTAGTGACCTAGTTTTTAACCCCATGTGACCCATTTTAAAACCTGACCAAGATATAATTAAGACAAACATTCTGACAAAGTTGCATCAAGCTCGGGTCAAAAATATGGCCTCTTAGAGTGTACACAAGGTTTTTCCAATATTTGACCTAGTGACCTAGTTTTTGACCCCACATGACCCATTTTCGAACTTGACCGAGATTTCATTGAGACAAACAATTAAGATAACCATTCTGACAAAGTTGCATCAAGCTCGGGTCAAAAATATGGCCTCTAGAGTCTACACAAGGTTTTTCCAATATTTGACCTAGTGACCTAGTTTTTAACTTCATGTGACCCATTTTCGAACTTGATCAAGATATAATTAAGATAAACAATTTGACAAAGTTTCATCAAGATTGGGTAACAAATATGACCTCTAGAGTGTACGCAAGTTTTTTCAAGTATTTGACCTAGTGACCTAGTTTTTGACCCCACATGACCCATTTTTGAACTTGACCGAGATTTCATTAAGACAAACATTCTGACAAAGTTTCATCAAGATCAGGTCAAAAATATGGCCTCTAGAGTGTAAACACGGTTTTTCCAAAGTTTGACCTAGTGACCTAGTTTTTAAAACCATGTGACCCATTTTTGAACTTGACCAAGATATAATTAAGACAAACATTTTGACAAAGTTTCATCAAGATTGGATCAGAAATACGGCTTCTAGAGTGTACACAAGGGTTTTCAAGTATTTGACCTAGTGACCTAGTTTTTAACCCCATGTGACCCATTTTCAAACTTGACCAAGATATAATTAAGACAAACATTCTGACAAAGTTGCATCAAGCTCGGGTCAAAAATATGGCCTTTAGAGTGTACACAAGGTTTTTCCAATATTTGACCTAGTGACCTAGTTTTTGAGCCCACATGACCCATTTCGAACTTGACCGAGATTTCATTGAGACAAACATTCTGACAAAGTTTCATGATGATTGCATCAGAAATGTGGCCTCTAGAGTGAACACAAGCAAAAGTTAACGGACGGACGACGGACGACGGACGGACGGACGGACGAAGGACGACGGAAGACGGACAACACACCATCCCATAAGCTCTGCTGGCCCTTGGCCAGTAGAGCTAAAAACGTGATAACCTCAGGGCCTCCTCTGGCCAATTTGTCAGTAATCAATAACCTAAGTCACATTAAAACAGACCAGCTGGGTGCATTTTCAAATATTAACAAGAAATATCACTGTAAGTGACAAATGCCCCCGAAGTGACCTTTGACCTCTAAGTATGACCTTGACCTTGGAGCCACGGACCTGGATTTTGTGCGTGACACGTCGTTTGGTTGTGGTGAGCACTTGTGCCAAGTTATCTGAAAATCTGTCCAGGCATGCACAAGTTATTGACAGGACCTGATTTGACCTCTAAGTGTGACCATGACCTTGGGGCCACAGACCTGGATTTTGTGCACGCCACATTGTCTTGTTGTGGTGAGCACTTGTGCCAAGTTATTTGAAAATTCGTCCATGAATGCCAGAGTTATTGACCGGACATGATTTGACTTTTGACCTCCAAGTGTGACCTTGAGCTTGAAGACCTGGGTTTTGCGCGCGACACATAGTCTTGTTATGGTGATCACTTCTGGCAAGTTATTTAAAAATCCCTACAGGGGTTGTGACATTACGGTCCGGACACGAAATTGCATACCTGTTTTTGACCTATGAACTGTAAGTGTGATCTTGACCTTTGAGGTACGGACCTGGGTTTTGCACTTGACACATCGTCTTGTTATGGTGATCAGTTGTGCCAAGTTATTTAAAAATCCCTGCATGGGTTCTGACGTTACGGTCCGGACACAAAATTGCTTACCTGTTTTTGACCTATGAACTGCAAGTATGACCTTGACCTTTGAGGTACGGACCTGGGTTTTGCGCGCGACACATCGTCTTGTTATGGTGATCACTTGTGTGATGTTATTTAAAAATCCCTGCTGGGGTTGTGACGTTACTGTCCGGACACGAAAATGCGTACCTGTTTTTGACCTATGAACTGCAAGTGTGACCTTGACCTTTGAGGTATGGGTATTGTGCGCGGCACATCGTTATTATGGTGATCGCTTGTGCCAAGTTATTTAAAAATACCTGCAGGGGTTGCGATGTTATGGTCCGGACACGAAACTGCAGAGTGACGGAAATTTTGACCTATGAACTGCAAGTTTGACCTTGACCTTTGAGGTACGGACCTGGGTTTTGCACACAACAGATCATCTCGCTATGGTGATCACTTGTGCCAAGTTATTTAAAAATCCCTGCAGGGGCTGTGACGTTACGGTCCGGACACAAACTGCAGACTGACGGACGGACTGACAGACAGATGGTGCGATTACTATATGCCCCCGAAACCCTTGCGGGGGCATAAAAAGATGAAGCCAAATTGGGAAAAATTAGAGCCAAATGATATGGGCGCGGGAAAGGGGTGTGGAGGTTGGTAGGTGGGGGTGCGAGTGGTGTCACCCCTTCCTACTTCAATTTGTTTTTGAAATGTCGGTTGAAAATAAGAGATTTGATTTATATCTGGTACACTAAGGCATGAAATATAAACTAGCTGAAACAAATGACAGCAGAAATCATACATACAGGCTTTCATTTGATTATTTAAGATGTATAGGTAGGCCTATATATCAGTACAAGTTCAGAACCTGCTATTTTTTTCGCATTTCCGGAACCGCGAAAACCAATGACATTTGCTTATTGCTACGTTTTTTAAAACTTATTTTGAAAAGATGAACTACCATATGAATTAAAAACATATTTTGGCAATGAAATACACATAAAATCTCCTCAAAACTTATTAATAAACCAGTGCTTCGTGTAAAATGTTTGCATTTTTTGGTGAAATCCAGATGCAGACACCTCGCAATTGTCGTGAACCAAAACGAAAACAAAACAAATGTCACGTGGGTTTGTCAATCATGTAAAATATGTAAATTAATGAGGTGTTAATTTGTATTTGATTTGTTAGAACCTGATGCGGCTAGATATTATTCAGCAAGGTGTAGTGTGGTTGGAATGTGTTGCATGACAGACTTGATTACCCGCGAGGCAAAAACGACAGTCATCACTTGTTATTTAGGGATTAAGTTAATTATCGGAACAGTAAAGGTTATCAGCTTTGTTTGTTTATTTAAGGTTTATTTAAGGTTAAGTGCTCGCGCGTGGTAGGTGTCAATTGGTTGGTTATCGTTTCTTTCTACGGTCAATGTAACTCGTCTAGGTGTTTAGTGTAGAGGTCTATTTGTAACAGGCCGCTTACGGCCTAGCAATTAAAGAAGTTTGGTTTTTCGGCAATTTTGATGTCACTGAAATTTAGGGCCATATTTCTTTCTTTCGCCATTGGCACCATTGGCGATGCTCAGATGAGGACCTGAACCTCTTTAAAATTACCTTTATTATTTTTAATTTTACAATATGCAAACATTTTAAGCCGAAATTAAGGTTTTATTTCATACCCCAGCCAACAGTTGGATGGGGTATGAAAGTTAATACTCGGACCAAGTAATGTATATTTTACTTGTGGGGGCCTTCTTATGTACAAACCAGACATCATGCAAAAAAATACTGGTTTCTTTCTAATTAAACAACTTTAACTATATAGCCAGCTAGTTGAAATATTTGAGCTAAAACTATCAGTTGTAACACGTCTTGATGGAAGGATCATTTTGGACTCTTTACTGTTCGTATTTTAACACTTCAGATATTGTAAAATATTTGGAATCATTTATTGGTTTTATTTCAATAAACTGCGACATTGAGACCGTATAATAAAAGAAAATTATTTAATCATACAGCGAACTGAACTTGTTGATCTATTTGTAGTGTTGGGAATCAGTCAAAGATTTGTGAGCGATCATTAAAAAGTTTACACCTATGTTAGTCTTTTTTTCAACTATAGTGAAGAAAAGAAACATGTTCTGGTCATAAAGCAACTGAAAGAAGCTGACCAAGCATTTATTTTAAGATGTAAGCTGAGATACCCATTCAGAGATATATAATTACTTGTTACACAATTATAACATTTCATTCTCTAGTGCTAAACTAGAACTGTCATTGAAGATGAGGTAATACCCTGCTTTTTTCATTCTAAGTCAAACAAAGAGCTATTAACTTAGGCAATCAACCATGGGTGATGCAGAGGGACATAAAGTCATGTTACTATATGAAGTTTGGGAACAACCCATTCAAAATTGTTTGAGAAATGCTAGTAACAAAAACGTGTTATGCAAAGCTACGCGACGAGGCAAAACTGTGTTACACGACACAACGTTACGGACGTGATTCCTATATAGCCTCCACTTCACTTTGTGAAAATGGGGGTATAAATATCAACTAACTAATAAAATATACCTGGAACCACAGGAAGGCAATTTAATAAACATCTATGGGTAAATCCTAGTTCCCGAAATTTGGCTCTTTAAGCTCAATTTTACAACTATGGGTGGGTGCTCAGTTTCAAAAGTGCATACCTGGAGTCCCATGTATGTTTGAATGAAATAGCCCTACACCAGATCATGAAAAAATGCAATCAATTAATTAAAACACGAAGATATATAAAACAAGGTAGCTGACATTACCTTTCAAGAAAGTATTTCACTTTGGCCATAAGCTGTTCATTTTCATTAATCATGCGGTTCTTAGTCTTCACAAACAGAGAATCACTCCTCAGCAAACTCAACCTGTAAAAACAATTCACTTTTGTGTATATGACTTTAAAACATATTTGATTACCTGATTATATTGCTTGCATGCAACATGTTTATATAAAAACATCTACACATAACTAGCAGTGAACAAAACTAGAACTATCACTGAAGGTGATGAATAAGGTGATGAATACCCCCAGCAAAGAACTCAAAGTCCAACAATGGGCCATAATTCTGTAATAAATTAGGCAATCAACAATGGATATGTAGAGGAACATAAGGTCATCAGTTGTTATGTGTATATGAAGTTACATTCAAAATTGTTTGAGGAATGCAAGTAATAAAAACGCGACGGGACAAAAATGTGTCACGTGACAGGATGCTACGGACAGCGCGATTCCTATATACCACGCTTTGTGAAAGCGGGAGTACAACAATTATTGTTCTATCAAACAATACTTACATCAAAATTTAACATACTTTATTAGGTCAAAGTTTTTTAGAAAGACATGATTTAATCTCTGACAAGTTATACTTACGTGGCAGCTCTTTGACTAAGTATTAGCCGCCGGAAGTCATGGAACTGTTCTTCACAAAAAAACACGGATTCTGCCCAGGCCTTCTTCTGTTCCTGGTAGGAATACAAGAAAATGGCAGAGTAAAAAGCAGACTTTGTACTTTTAAATGTATTGTCATTCTTTATATTCTTTATATTCTTTATAAATCAGACAGCACCAACAGAATATACATAGCTGTACACAAACAACTATTTTTGATGAATTCATGTGAAAGTTATTCATGATTTCAACAATAAGACACTATGTTGTCTGTCATATGAGCCTATGTTGTCTATCTTATGAGGCAATGTCTATCATATGAGGCTATGTTGTCCATTATATGAGGCTATGTTGTCTATCATGAGGCTATGTTGTCTATCATATGAGGCTATGTTGTCTGTCATATGAGGCTATGTTGTCTATCTTATGAGGCAATGTCTATCATATGAGGCTATGTTGTCCATTATATGAGGCTATGTTGTCTATCATGAGGCTATGTTGTCTATCATATGAGGCTATGTTGTCTATCATATGAGCCTATGTTGTCTATCTTATGAGGCAATGTCTATCATATGAGGCTATGTTGTCCATTATATGAGGCTATGTTGTCTATCATGAGGCTATGTTGTCCATTATATGAGGCTATGTTGTCTATCATGAGGCTATGTTGTCTATCATGAGACTATGTTGTCTGTCATATGAGGCTATGCTGTTTATCATATGAAGATATGTTGTCTAAAATACAAGGCTATGGAAGAAGCGTTTTTGCTCAGAGACACACGGAAGACAATGGTGCCAGTGAAACTTCAATTCCAAATTAGCTGTGCTACTCCTTCAGCCACTCCAGCTCCCTCTTTAAACAAAAGTATCCAAAGGATTCAGATTGTATCGTTATGCACAACATGGTTTACATGCACATTTTGATGAGAAAATTGGATTGTACATCTACTAAAAGTATGCGAGAAAGGGACACATTACAGACATTACAGTCTTGGACTCCAGTTATATGCACTATACATAATATTACATTATTTTATGACAATCCAGTAACACGACATGGTATCAATAAATAAATTGACCACTCGGTTGAACAATTACATTACTTGACAGCAGCGGTTTTCCCCCTTATATGTGTGGTACCGATGTAAGGACCCATTGATTCCTAATTGCAAAAAGTATGTTTTTTCCCCTAATCTGGTGTAAAAAATTCCCAATTGAAATCAGTTTAATTTTTAAATAAACAAGAGGTCAATGATCTTGAAGCTCTACTGATAGGTTTTGATAGCTAGATCAGCATTCCTGTGAAGTTTTCATGAAAATCTGTCAAGTAGTTTCAGAGTAGTCATTACAAGTTTTTACATATAACTCTATGCAAACAAAGATGGCCGCTGGCAACCATGTATAATGACGAATCAAAACGATTTTCGACAAGGACCAACATCATGTCATGCTGATCATTTTAGAAAAGTTCCATGTCAATATCACTTATAGTTTTCAAGAAGTAGTCGCTACAAATTTGTTTTTTAAAAATCTATTTTTAGCTGTGGTGGCCATCTTGAATTTCCGGCAGACCTGAAATTTTGCTAGGATCAGTTAAACATTAAGAGCAACATTCCTGTGAAGTTTCATGAAAATCAGTCAAGTTGTTTCAGAGGAGTAGTCGCTACAACTTTTTACTATAGAACTATATGTAAACAAAGATGGCAGCTGGCAACCATGTTTAACGTAGAACCAAAACGATTTGCAACAAGGACCAACATCATGTCATACTGATCATTTTAGAAAAAGTCCCATATCAATATCACATATAGTTTTCAAGAAGTACTCGCTACAAACTTGTTGTTTAAAAATCTATTTTTGGCCGTGGTGGCATCTTGAATTTCCGGCCGACCTGAAATTTTGTTAGGATCAATTAGACATCAAGAGCAACATTCCTGTGAAGTTTCATGAAAATCCTTTTAGTAGTTTCCGATGAGTAGTCGCTACAACTTTTTACTATATAACTCTATGTAAACAAAGATGACCGCTGGCAAGGACCGCTGACAAGGACCAACATCATGTCATGCTGATCATTTTAGAAAAAGTCCCATATCAATATCACTTATAGTTTTCAAGAAGTACCGGTAGTCGTTACAAACTTGTTTTTTAAAAATCTATTTTTAGCTTTGGCGGCTATCTTGGATTTCACATCAACGTGAATATTTGCTACGATCAACTAGACATCATGGACAACATTCCTGTAAAGTTTCATGAAAATCCATCCAGTAGTTTCAGAGGAGTAGTCGCCGGACAGAGATGGACGATGGACACCGCACCATGGCATAAGCTCAAAATCAAAACAAATTTGTCACAAGAAGCTTCCCTTTAAAGAGCATCAATTGTCAATTGTCAATAGACTACTGCACTGCACATGTATACAAGATAATGTGTTTGCAAAGTATTTAAGCATACATTAATGCTTTTGTTTGATAGAGAAAAATTCTCAATTTAAGACAAAACAAAGTCAATTTTCCCAATTAAACGGGTTTCTATACTAATCCCAAAAGGGTGAGAAAAAAACCATTGCTATCTATTGCGTTGTTTGTTTGTTTTGTTTGTATGGTGTTTGTTTGGTGTTTTACGCCATTTTCAACACGTCGTGTCAGGTTATATATGACGGTCAATTTTTTTGTGGTGGAGGCAGACCACCCACTTTTCCTGGGTAGAACCAGTACTGTACACCTCCCGCCATCTGTAAGAATCGACACTTCGTTACTTACAAGTCGAGCTCCCAGTGTGATTCTGGTCGAGCTCCCAGTGTAATTCGAACCCGTAGCGGTGAAAGGCGGAAAGGTTTACAACGCAACGTCATTAACCACTCGGCCATGTAAACGCAATATCTATCATTACAGGGTTGGAAATGTGTATTTAAACTTACACACACTGTAGGTATACATTATCTCTTGTTTATTTAGAAATCAAGTATGGTATATACTTTTTTTATACAAGCATTTTCATAAACAAGAGGCCCAAGAGGGCCTGTGGACGCTCTACTGGCTAATATGGCTCTTATGACATCAATGAAGCGAGTGACTATCGTCTTAAAGAGGCAAACTATAGCATTTTTAACTATATCAAGAGCAGTAACACTGTGATTACTGGTCCGATCTGGCTGGTTTTCCAAGTTGGCTAGTAGAGATAATAAAAATATAAAAAAAAAAAAAAAAAAAAAAAAAAAAAAAATTAAAAAAAAAAAATAATATATATATATATATATATATATATATATATATAAAATAAAAAAAAATAAAAAAAAAAAAATAATAAAAAAAAAAATTTTTTAAAAAAAAATATGAAAAAAAAAAATAATAAAAAAAAAAGAAATTAAAAAATTTAAAACAAGCATTGATGTAAAACTGTGACCCCCGGGGCGGGGCCAGATGTGACCCCAGGGTCAGCATTTGAACAAAATTGGTAAAGGACCATAAGCTTATAGCAACAGCAAAATATTAAACCTCTGGCTCTTGCAGTTTCAGAGAAGAAGATTTTAAGTTTTTCCCTATACATATCTATGTAAAACATGTGACCCTTGGGGCGTGACCAAATGTGACCCCAGGGTCACCATTTGAACAAACTTGGTAAAGGACCATAAGCTTATAATAATTGTAAAATATCAAACCTCTGGCTCTTGTAGTTTCCGAGAAGAAGATTTTTTAAAAAAAAATCCTATATAAGTCTATGTAAAACTGTGACCCTCGGGGCGGGGAAAAATTTGACCCCAGGGTCACCATTTGAACAAACTTAGTAGAGGACCATAAGCTGATGCTACATGTAATACATGAGAGCTCTGTGCCTTGTGGTTTCAGAGAAGAAGATTTTTTAAACTTTTTTCCTATATGTCTATATGAAAAACATGCAAAACCTCAATATACAAACTTTGGACCCCCGAGGCACGGCCATTTTTGACCCCGGGGACTTTATTTGAACAAACTTGATAGTCTAGGCGTTGACGATCATTTTAAAAGAAAAACTGTTGAAATCTGTCAAGCGGTTCTGGAGAAGATTTTTTAAGGTTTCGACCATATATGGTAATGGCAGCCATCTTGGATGTAGCGCTGACCTAATTTTAACAAATCTAAAAAGCATTCATCTAAGGATCATCCATTTGAAGTTTGGTCAAAATTAGCCAAGTGGTTTCTGACGAGAAGTCGTTTGAAGAATTCCCTATACATGTCTATGTAAAACATGTGACCCTTGGGGCGGGGCCAAATGTGATCCTAAGGTCACCATTTGAACAAACTTGGTAAAGGACCATAAGCTTATAGTAAATGCAAAATATCAAACCTCTGGCTGTTGTAGTTTCCGAGAAGAAGATTTAAAAAAAAAAATCCTATATATATATGTCTATGTAAAACTGTGACCCCCGGGGCGGGGACAAATTTGACCCCAGGGTCACCATTTGAACAAACTTAGTAGAGGACCATAAGCTGATGCTACATGTAATACATGAGCGCTCTGTGCCTTGTGGTTTCAGAGAAGAAGATTTTTTAAAGTTTTTTCCTATATATCTGTATGAAAAACATGCAAAACCTCAATATACAAACTTTGGACCCACGAGGCACGGCCATTTTTGACCCCGGGGACTTTATTTGAACAATCTTGATAGTCTAGCCGTTGGCGATCATTTTAAAAGAAAAACTGTTGAAATCTGTCCAGCGGTTCTGGAGAAGAAGATTTTTTAAGGTTTCGACCATATATGGTAATGGCAGCCATCTTGGATGTAGCGCTGACCTAATTTTAACAAATCTAAAAAGCATTCATCTAAGGATCATCCATGTGAAGTTTTGTCAAAATTAGCCAAGCGGTTTCTGAGATGAAGTCGTTTGAAGAAAAGTTAACGGACGACGGACGACGGACGGACGACGGAAGACGGACAACACACCATCCCATAAGCTCTGCTGGCCCTTGGCCAGTAGAGCTAAAAATGTAACAAACATCGTTTGCATGAAGGTTGATATACCTTAACTGTCTTCAGATTGATTGAATTGGGGTTTTAAGGCGCACCAACACATGAAAAGGTTATATGGCGCCTAAAAGGCATGAACATGCCAGGCTCATCTTCCATGTACATCGAGATAAAATATGGAAAATGGGCCTAGAACCTTCTCACCCTGAACTGCAGAGTTGCTGCAAATTCTATCGTAGAAACTCCATTTACGCTGGAGCCTCGTTATTGTTTTTCTGCCACTGTTTTTTTGATGCGAGCGAGATAGCACCTGAAACAATGCAGGGATCATGATGAAGACCTTTAATGAACATGAACAAAAAATGATAAAATGAACATGAATTTGGGGAGATTCTACCCCTCTGCCTACCCCTCCAAAGGGATCTGCAGTGGCCCTATTCTTTGCCCCGTGACCAAACAGGGGCACCCGGGAACCACACGGGGCAACTGTCTTCAGAAGTGATTGAATTATTAATGGCTCATTAATACATTTATCTTAGATAATTAAGAGCCACCCAGAAAGTGAGGCAGGATACAGGATACATCACAGGGCTGTACAAATCCTATAGCCCGACGCCCGGGACTAGTCCAAAACCAAAGTCGGGCGTGTCACTTTTTCAAAGATTTCAGTCCCGGACTAGTCCAATTTTAAAAAAAGAGAAAGTCGGGCGTGTCACTGTTTGAAAGATTTCAGTCCCAGATTTGTCAAATTTACAATGTCGGCCACCTGTCATAAAACAACCCCAGCACACTTCTCAACATAATCCTTTAATTGACCTCGCTTATGTAATGCAATGAGCATCCACAGCGGCGATCATCCAATACCCCGTGCAATTTTATCAACAATCAACCATGCCGGAAGTCCCACCTCCAAATTACTTAAATTGACAGTGGGCATTGTCGACATTATCCAATCAATTGACCCGATCTATTTTAATCCAGACCCGCTAGCGAATGAAACGACTACCACATGTAAATCACATGTTCGTCACGTGATTACCTGTTTGTCACGTGGTGAGCTGAAAATGGCGATACACTGAAACAATAACACTAACACGTTGATTAATTCGCAATCAGGCCGATTTGTCGGCAATCTTTCGATGAGTAAAGAAACTCAGGACGTTTGATAATGGAAGCATGTTTGATATGAAATGGTAGGTGTGATTTTTTATTGTTTCTCAGTGTATTGTTGAGCGTAATTGTTACAGACTTGAAAGGCGGGTGGGGTAACGGTTTGTGCATAGTTAGTGTACTAATTCAAATTATGTTCGAAGAATTGAGTTGTCAAACAAATAAAATAAAAACAAAACGAACTGATACACATAACCAGTTTGATTTCGTATTCGGCAGTGCTAACGTTTACATTTCAAAAATGAGTTTGTTGAACTTTTTCAGTGTTAAAAATAAGGAAAATTTTCAGAGTGAAAGCGAAAGTGAAAGTAAAAATAAAAAGAGGGAAAATGTAGAATGTGATATACAGCCAATCAAAAAGTCAAAAAGTCAAAATCATCTTGTGTAGTGGACAAAACCATAAAAATAAAATGTTTATGTTGATTCACGTTATTTATTTTTTGCATTAGGTAAAATGGTAATAATGTTAAGAATCTCATCTGTAGCCCCTTACTTATATAAAGTAATAATATGAAACTCAATATCTATATTGAAATTTAAAAATGCAGATGTGATTCTTACTATTGCTACTGTTTCACCCAATGGAAGTCTACAATCTATACCACTGAAACATACATTAATAAATTGTCTGAAGAGTAAATAAGGATTGTTTCCTTTACTGTGTGTAATGAATTGTAATGAGTATGCAAGACGCAGTTTTAACATATTGAGAAATCGAAAAAATTCAGGACTTGTGTCCATTTTTTGGGACTATTCACAATTTTTTTGGGACTAGTCACTTTTGACAGGGTGACTAGTCCCAGACTAGTGGCTAAAAAAAATATTTGTACAGCCCTGCACCACTATCCAGTATACGAATTAATACATTTATCCTAGATAATTAAGAGCCACCCAGAAAGTGAGGCAGGATACAGGATACATCACTATCCAGTATACCAATTAATACATTCATCCTAGATAATTAAGAGCCACCCAGAAAGTGAGGCAGGATACAGGATACATCACTATCCAGTATACCAATTAATACATTTATCCTAGATAATTAAGAGCCACCCAGAAAGTGAGGCAGGATACAGGATACATCACTATCCAGTATACCAATTAATACATTCATCCTAGATAATTAAGAGCCACCCAGAAAGTGAGGCAGGATACAGGATACATCACTATCCAGTATACCAATTAATACATTTATCCTAGATAATTAAGAGCCACCCAGAAAGTGAGGCAGGATACAGGATACATCACTATCCAGTATACCAATTAATACATTTATCCTAGATAATTAAGAGCCACCCAGAAAGTGAGGCAGGATACAGGATACATCACTATCCAGTATACCAATTAATTTCTATACTTCTTTTAGATGCTCAAGAGGATGGACTCAAATTCATGGGACAACCCGCTTTGTGTGCCATTTGATAGACAAAGCTTATACATTATCAATGGGCAGACACAACGAAAAAACCTAGTTAGACTAGAACCTGCAATTTCTATATTCAAAGTCTACTCTGCTATCCACTCAGCCACACCGAGCCACACACCGAGTCACACACCGAGTCACACGCCAAGTCACACACCGAGCCACACACCGAGTCACACACCAAGTCACACACCGAGCCACACACCAAGTCACACACCGAGTCACACGCCAAGTCACACACTGAGTCACACACCAAGTCACACACCGAGTCACACACCGAGTCACACGCCAAGCCACACACTGAGTCACACACCGAGTCACACACTGAGTCACACACCGAGTCACACACCAACAAGTCACACACTGAGTCACACTACAACAAATCACACACCAAGTCACACATCAAAAAGTCACACGCCGAGTCACACACCGAGTCACACGCCGAGTCACACTGGCTCCTGAAAATTCATTACAACTTACTGCAAATGGTATCATCGTATTTTGCTCCCTCACTATTGCCTGTACCGATTGGGGAAGGGACTTGTTCTTCGGACGTGTGTTTTCTTGATTAAAGTCTCCACCACCGTGATGAAACAGGAACACATAAAAATCCTGCTCTGACTGAAATATGATAAATCGTGTGGCAAACATGAAAAGCATTCATTCACAGACTTTATATATAAAGACTAAGTTCCTATACACTAGTACTGCATGCTTGGTAATGAAGAAACAAACATACTGATTAATAAAAATTCAATGTCTGCGATGTTTATTTAAATATAATGTTTAAATTTTTAAAAGTTCATTCACAAATCATTTTTATGACCAAATATTTTTTATTTTTTCTGTCTTCTATGGTTTCATTAATTTTCAAAAGGGTTAAAATTTCATGGATTTCATAGGGTTTGACTGAACCATGGATAGTGGGTCAAACCCCAGACTTAGATGGTCAACAAAAATTGAACCTTTAAATGAAACGAGCATTTGTATGTAAATCATTTACATCTTGTTTACATGCAAATGCCAAAAATATTGATATTCAAAATTTCTATATATCAAAGGTCACCACAAGACTAATAGCTTGATATGTGTTCATGAAGAAACCATTTGTGCAAACAGAAAGTACTGAGCAGGGCTTTTTTGCCTTACATGTACATAACAGAGGCCTGTAAAAGGCAGAAATTTTTCCCAATCAGAAAGCAGCAAGCGTCAATTTTGCGATGCATTTTTGTCTGTAAAGTAAGTTCTGACTGAGAAGTCGGTAATTATAACAATAAATAATGGATGAAAATATAAAGCATTGTATTGTCATATTTACTTTATTGATGAAATCTTACATCTTTCCCAAAATAAGAAATAAGCGTGTTTTTTACCCCCACAAAATGAACAGGCCTGGGGTTCTTCCCAATTTTGTGAAAAAAGCCCTGCTGACTAGCTGCATTTTGGACAGCTCAAGTTGAGTACAAATACCTGATAAATACATGTATGCAACATACCGGTTCAAGCCAACACTGAGCAGCCGCTTTCTCAGGGTCCGGTGTCATACCATTGGCGAGGATTATATCTTGTTCCTTTATGGGGATGTTGGTTTCTTCCTCAATACGCTTCTGTAGATCTAATATCGTGTGTTGATCTATAACTGGATAAGTCACCAGTTCATTGGTCGATACATGTAAAAGGTAGATTATCTGAAATGTACGAACAAAGTTTCAGAAATGGTAATAAGTCAGAACCTGTCGGAACCTTCATTATAACACGTCAGAATAAATATAACTTTGGAATAAAGTGTACAGTATTAATTTACCTTTTCGTGTTTTCTTACTTGTGGCATTGTCTGCCAATTCTAGATGGCATTTTTTTCAGGGAGTACATCAGAGTATTTTTAGAATTGTTCAAATATATTATTTCTATATTAAATTGATAATAGTAACCTAAATGAGCCATACACCACCGTAAGAAATTACACAATACACATCAAATAAAAGACCCGAAGAAAGTATTTCCTAACTATGGCAGGGTAATTAGCTATTAAGAGATGAAAACACGAATGATGAGATATGAATAATATTCATTACACAGATTTCCAGCAGAGTATATGGCAATATTCCAACCTGTTTGATTTCACTCCACCATTCACCGAAGGTTGAAGTGAAATCAAACAGGTTGGAATATTCCCATACGCCATGCTGGAAATCTGTGTAATGAATTTATCACCATTTCCGAGTGATATTGATATATATAGATACAATTACAACTATAGTAAACAGAAGTTATTTCCCTTAGATTGTAAAACAGATTTTACTCGGTGCTAGGCGTTCTTCTGTTCAAAAAAAGATATATCGAATCAAAGAAGCATTCTGACATATTCTTTAAACGGTATGACAGTCAGACTGATAAATATTGCATATTTCAATTAATTTTTAAAAACAATAATGTTGAATGAAAGGATTTGTAAATGTGTCAACTGTTTTTGTGGCTGGAAAAAATACATAAAACCAGGGTGTACACCCTGATAAAACTGCATGCAGTGGAAATCATAGAAAAATAAAGTTAAATCGGTGTTTCTTTAGCTGTTGGTCATTTGGTTTCATTTTGATTTCATTATTACCTGTCAACGGCAGGAAATATGGTCTGGTACACCTTTACTCTTAACCAATCAAAAGCGAAGGATTTTTAAGAAATGGTGATACGGGCCAATCCAACAGAGTATCAAGTCTGCGTATACACTATGATAAGCTTACCTAAGAGGCCAGTCTAGTTTCTAGCCTGAATGTACACCTGCGACAACTTACTTCATGGCCAGTATAGTTTCTAGCCTGAATGTACACCTGCGACAACTTACCTTCATGGCCAGTATAGTTTCTAGCCTGAATGTACACCTGCGACAACTTACCTTCATGGCCAGTCTAGTTTCTAGCCTGAATGTACACCTGCGACAACTCACCTTCATGGCCAGTCTAGTTTCTAGCCTGAATGTACACCTGCGACAACTTACCTTCATGGCCAGTATAGTATCTAGCCTGAATGTACACCTGCGACAACTTACCTTCATGGCCAGTACAGTTTCTAGCCTGAATGTACACCTGCGACAACTTACCTTCATGGCCAGTCTAGTTTCTAGCCTGAATGTACACCTGCGACAACTTACCTTCATGGCCAGTCTAGTTTCTAGCCTGAATGTACACCTGCGACAACTCACCTTCATGGCCAGTCTAGTTTCTAGCCTGAATGTACACCTGCGACAACTTACCTTCATGGCCAGTATAGTATCTAGCCTGAATGTACACCTGCGACAACTTACCTTCATGGCCAGTACAGTTTCTAGCCTGAATGTACACCTGCGACAACTTACCTTCATGGCCAGTCTAGTTTCTAGCCTGAATGTACACCTGCGACAACTTACCTTCATGGCCAGTATAGTTTCTAGCCTGAATGTACACCTGCGACAACTTACCTTCATGGCCAGTATAGTTTCTAGCCTGAATGTACACCTGCGACAACTTACCTTCATGGCCAGTCTAGCCTGAATGTACACCTGCGACAACTTACCTTCATGGCCATTATACTATCTAGCATGGAGAAGCATGTTGGACGGCTGTCCTTAGATAACCCTCCTCCCCTAGCCTTGGGGTCCCAGCGTAGCATCATACGTAGCCATTGCTCCATGTATGTCTGCATAGACCTAAGGACAACAAATGGAAATCATCAAACTACTGACAATTTCTCCAAGAGAAACAACATGCTGTGGTTTCTCTAATTTACTTTGTTAAATTTGTATATAAAACTTCTCTATATGAACATTTATGGAAAAGTGCTTAAAATATTAATTTTTTTTAATGTTCCTATACTATAATACTAGTTCCAGGTCATTTTCTGTTAAAGCAAACATATGCTTGCCATTGCTTACCAATGAAAATGAAAAAACCCAAAGGGTTATAATTGGTCCAGAAATGATATGGTTTTCCTCGAAACTTCTGTTTACTTCCTTATTTGGTGTTGGAGGATGTGCACAAACTGCCACATAACCAGTTATTATCGCATACGCATTAACAAGCCCCATTTACTTGCAATGTAACAGGAAACGTCAATATTCGCTCATACTGACGTGTAGTAAAGTCATATTGAGGTGTGTAATGTATACCCATCCGTGATTTGTGCACTTTTCTGTTCATGTCAAAAAAAGTATGTCACGTGATGTAAACTGTTGGTTTCATTGTGAAAATTCCAATGATCTAACGACAATATGTTTGTTTCAAATAAATGTTTTTGATGAAAATTAAATGTTAAAACCTATTGTTTGGTTCTCATTATTCGTTGTTATATTAAAAATATGGAGCAATAAAAAGGTTATTAGAATTGTATTGGGATATATGCACTCGTTCTTCAGAGTATGTATATTGCGCTCCTAAGTCGCGCAAAATTGTTACGCTGAAGGACGAGTGCATATATCCCAATACAAATCTAATGACCTATAATTATAACAACAGTTGAATGACCAGCTGACGATGTATCTGATCAGTAAAACAGTGTAAAGGAACTGAATTAAATGTTAATGACTCATCAACACATTGTTTAGGTTAGAAAGGGGAAGGATACACAGGAATCACTGACTGACCTCGACAATAGTCAAGGTCACTGATTGACCTTATCAAGGTCATTCATTAACCTCAGCAGGATTCATGGTTACTAACTCACTGCAGCAGGAGTCATGGACATTGATTGACCTCAGTAGGAGTGTAGGTCATTGAGTGAACTCAAATGACCTTGTGAAAGATTGACAATTATCAATCAGGATCATTCATTGACCTTCCAAATTGACCTTCCAACATTGACCTTACGAAGGTCGAGGTCTATCACATACCTGCACAACCTGTTGGTTGTAGGAATTGTTTTATAGAACTTGACAGACCCACCATGCTCATCTATCTTGGTACAAATGTCCTCTGGTGACTTCTTACACACTTCTTTGTGCCTGAAAAAGTAGAATGTATATAGGACCAGCAAACAAACATTGCAAATTCCACTTTTGTTTATTTCATAAATATGAACAAATGTACATCTTAAGGACAATAGATGATACAAGAGCTGTTGGAGAACAGTGCAGCTCGACAATTCGATTTTTCAGAGATAAATTATATAGCCAGTATAAACCATCAGAAAACGAGGCTAAAACAATTTTATTTTTCATTTTTATCAGTTTTCATCTGTGTATCTGAATTTAATCTAATTGTTTTATATGTAAATGATTGCGTTCAATTTAAAATTTTAATATCCAAATAATGTAAGAAAAATGAAAACAATTCCCCTCCCCCTGTCCTCCATGTGAGGGGAGCCCATAAACCAGGGCAGGGGCGCACCATTAATATAGGTGTAGATTTGATAAAACAAAACAACATAGACATGTAAAAAAACACAAAAACACAACATTTGGGTGGTAGTGATGGATGGTTGGAGGCGAAACATATTGATCAACTGATAAAACAAAACAACACAGAGATATGAAAAAAACAAAAAATACATTCGGGTGGTGGTGATGATGGGGTGGGTGGTATGGTTAGGGGATGGTGTGTGTAGGAGTAACATAGTTACATGTAAAAAATAAGTTTCGACTGGGGGTATCAACATAGTTATATGTGTAAGAATTTACCAAAACAACACAGAAATATGTAAAAAAAAGAAAATAATATCTGACTTTCGAGTGGGGGTGTAGGGGAGGAGGGCGCCCATAGCCCAATATGGGCAGTGCTCAAGAAATAGGATAGCCCGACGCCCGGGGCTCCTCGAAATCCATTCCGGGCCTGTCTCATTTTGCAGACGAGGAGCCCGTCGGGCCTGTCTAAAAAAAAAAAAAAAAAAAGTTCCTCAAGACAAAATACTCCCATGTGTATTGTGAACTGTGAAAACACTTGCAATAAAGTAATTAAAATGTGTTATACACACATTGAAACAATAACAATAAGAAGTTTGAATATTTTGCCTGGCTTCGTTTCGGCAGTTTGTCACAGCTTTGAGGTCGACAGTTGTTGACATAAAACTCATTATTCTGCTATTAGGGTTGTGTTTTCTTTCCTTTGTGATAAGAAATACCGTTTTTGTCATTAAAAACACACTAATGCACGAAAAAAAATCGTTATTGATGGTATTTCGATTGTATGTTTGTCAAATGTTCGGCCGTAAAAGTGCGGTGTCATAGTAGTTCGGATGGTACATAATTTCGGATTTTTTTATTTATTTTTTTTATTTTTTTTATTTTTACATTATCAAATAAGAAAAACTGTCCTTTACAAATACATGTTGGTGGAAAGAAAAATATATATACTCAGTATATACTCAGTGTATGTATAAATACAGATATAAAGTATATTTCTATTCATTGTTTTGTACATGGAAGATGAGCCTGGCATCATGCCATATAACCTTTTCATGTGTTGGTGCGCCTTAAAACCCCAATTCAATTCAATTCTATTCATTGTTTAAGGTGTAAGGAGTTCCTGGAATCCTACTTTTAAATGAATTCTAGTCTAGGCTCCTAATTCTTTACTTGGAGAAAGTGGTGACAAAAAGAAAAAATATAGCCAGAGGAGGCTCTGATAGTCTCATAAAACCTGATTAAAAATTTGGCTCCAAGTTTAGCTCCAGTTTCACCAAGTCGGCTCTGATTATTATCGTTTGGCAAAAGTGCTAGTACTCTCCTTTGCATTGGTTATAAATTACTATGTAATATTCTATTCTAACATATTTTAAACGAAATGGTAAATAAGTCCGCTGACCAGGGGGAATAAAGTGGTAGCAAAAAGAAAAATATAGTCAGAGGAGGTTCTGAGCTTGATTAATACATACGTAACAAAATTAATGTGTGCTATAAAAGTGAATAAAGACACATTTCCAATAAGAAAAAAATGTTGGACTTTTCCATTTTAAATCAGGGCCTGTCCATTTCAAATCAGGGCCTGTCCATTTCAAATCAGGGCCTGTCCATTTTCAGAAGCAACAAGCCCTGGGCCTGTCTCTTAAAATAATTTTCTTTGAGCACTGATGGGTGAAGTATGAATAAAATGCAAAATGCTATAAGAAATCTCAAACCAAAATTATAGATATATACAACAGATTACATGCAAACCTTTATTGCACATTTTATGGGCCATCACAATTTGGGTTTCATGGGAGCCCAGAGTTTGCAAAAGACAAAATTACTTACGCAACTCTTTACAACATACTACAACGAAACCAATTCCCAAATTTAGTTGAGCTAGGACAAGAAATGTAAGAGATATGGACCTGTAAACACACCTTGCATGCAAAATTTGATGTGAAATAGACACATTTTAAGAATTTAGGTTCCATGGTAGCCCAGGGGTTACAGGGACCAAAATAAGTTAAGCAGCCCTTAAGATAATGCTATAAGGAAGCTCATGGCCAAATTTGGTTGTGCTAGGATGAGAAATGTAAGAAATATAGACTTGTAATCACAGCTTACACGCAAAATTTGATGTGAAATGGGACAAATTTTATGGGCTATTAGAATTTGGGTTCCAGGAACCAAATTTACTTATGCAGTCCTTAAGATGATGTTATAAGGAAGCCCATGGCCAAATTTGGTTGTGCTAGGATAAGAAATCTAAGAGAAATAGACTTGTAAACTAAGGTTACACGCAAACCTTGATGTGGGACGCTGACGCCGGGGTGATTACATAAGCTCTCTTATTCTTCGAATAGTCAAGCTAAAAATGCATTGGAACACTAGATACTCAGGGTCTCACAATTCTATTATCTCCTCTGAAATCTCACGGATCTAGAGACAAAAGGAAAAAACTTACCACGTTACAGGTGGACTGTTGGGAAGGAATGGCCGGTACCCTGTGATACATTCAAACACAACTGTTCCAAACGACCAGTAGTCTACAGTACAAGTGTACTTCTGACTGGCAAACAACTCTGGAGCCTGCAATTTAAGGTTTCAGATAGAAACATATTAATCTCATTTGTTGTATTGATGCTGAAATATGTTTCTATAAGGGCTTATATGCTAAAAATGACGTAAAACACCATTCAAACAAAACAAACTGTGAGGGCTTATGCAAATAACCAGCTTTTAAGGATTTACCACTTAGACAACAGGCTCTATGCGTCCCCAAACTTTCTCGAACTACTCTGAATCGCGTAACAGGATAAATGTAAATGTAGATGCCACACTTTAAACTTAATAAATAGCCTCGCTTCAACATGTTTATTAATTTAATAATTCTAAAAAGTATTTTACAGGTATTAACATAATTTCTACATAAAATCAAATCAATGTCAACTAAATTAATAATTAAGTATTGGATAACCACTCTTTAGAATAAAACGTTTCTTGCTTGTACACGTAATTTAAATCTACTTAATTTCGGATGATTGAGTTTTTGGGTACTCTTTCGAGCTTATAATCCGTGGATTCTTGAATCTTGACAGCGGATTCGCGAATAATGGCAAAAATAAAATCCTCGCAAAGAATACCGGATCTTCAGTACCCACGAGGTCTTCAGATCAATCACAGAGCATTATTTCTTTAATGTAATGTGTCCTATAACACTGATGAGCCTACATGAAGGTGAGTACATACCAAGTATTGTAAGGTGCCAACGAACGATGTACACACACTACCCTGGTCCAACTCCTTGGCATAACCCAAATCTATAATTTTGTACACAATCTGAAATTCAGTTTACATATGATATTAATATGAACAATAAATATTACATAATAGTGTCCTTTATGTCATTTACCTTTCTTACCTGATTAATGTTTTAAAAGCAGAATGTAGGCATATAGTCAAACAAGTTAACTATCATATCATAGTTAACAAAATGGCAGCTTCCATATCAATTTCAAAAGAACCTTCAAATGGTCATATCTTTTTGGTTTGTTATCTAGTTTTGAAAATTATGGTATCTCCAGACTGCCATATACTGTCTTAAAATAGCATTTATAACAATATTTTGTGATAGAAAGAAAGGTACAGAATTGTGAATTTACTGCATTAAAAGAAATATGCAATGTCAATTGCTTTTGTTCAAGTGTACTGACTTCAAACAGAGCACAATAATTAACAACTCAGGTCAGTTTCTAATAAATTATGACAGGTGGACTGACAATAAAGAGAGTGCTTTTTACTTACAATCTGTAAAACATTCAGTGGGCACATATAGGGCAGAGCTGCTTCAAGGGATGAATATACAGACCAGTAACAGTAATATCGTTTTTTACCTTGTCATCGACGTGTTTCAGCACAATGTTTTCCGGTTTCAGGTCTCGGTGTATGATACGTTTACTGTGAAGATAATCCACGGCAGCCGCCACATCCTGTACCAGACAGCGAATATCAAACTCTCTCAGACCCAAACAATTCTGGGGCATATTTAATACCTGCAAATTGTTTTAAGATTAAATTTTATCAAATGGGGTTAAAGTTTACTCATGGCTATACATAAATTAGTCTACACTAAACAAGTGAAGTACTAACAGTGGTGCGAATGGCGAATTGAAAATTCAACATTTTAACTCAAAAATCTAAATAAAAAGGGGGGATAATTCAAGTAAAATACATGACAGAGTTATGGTTCTTGTAATATAACATTGTGTAATGACAATGTGTGCCAAGTTTCAAGGATTTCCAAAAAACTGTTTTTGAGAAATCCGGCTGAAAAATAAGGGCTATTCTATTAAACATACCTGGGATCCCAGGAAGGCAATTTAATAAACATCTACGGGTGAACCCTATATTTCGAAATTTGGTTCTTTAAAAACAGTTTTGCATCTATGGGTGGGTGTTCAATTTCAAAAATGCCTTCCTGGGGTCCCATGTATGATTAATGGAATAGTCCTAGGAAACTCTCTCCTAGTTCTGAAGCAAACTGTAACTAAAAAGAATATATATACATGTATAGTCAAGGCAAACAAGCCTGCATACAGAAAGCTTTAGCTTTTTCTTGAACAGTATTCCAATTGATCCAGAGATAACATAATGTATAATACACACATTATTTTTATTGTATTATTAATTTATACGTCTGTTATTATACTATTAATATATATCTATATATACTCGGTAAAAAAAGTTTTGGACCAGGGTATATAAAGTCATATAAAAATAAAACTAGTTGACAGAATTTAAGTATCTTTTTTTAGTAACCAAGGTCTACCCTACCCGGTTAATTTGGTACCAGAAACATTAAATTCCAAACAAGATTTGATTTTAAAAAAATATCGCAAACACAAAGGGTCTGTAAAAAATGTTGCAAACTCCATACAAAGTAACAGTTACGGACACATTCGAGTAACCAATGAAAAGATTATTATTTTTTCGCAAACTCATTGTAAACGATAATTATTGTTGATTGTTGATCTATTGTGAATTATCAACTGAGATAATAAGGGTTATGGTCGAATGTCATAGTTCAGCGATCATAGTACGGGTTTGAACACTGCCATGGTCCAAAACTTTTTTTACAGAGTATATATGTTTCATTTTAATACCTGTAGGACAAGAAATGTCACTGTGAAAAATGCCCCTGAAGTGACCTTTGACCTTTAAGTGTGACCTTGGAGCCATGGACATGGATTTTGTGCGCGACACATCGTCTTATTGTGGTGAGCAGTTGTGCCAAGTTATTTGAAAATCCGTCCTGTCAGAGTTATTAACTGGACACGATTATGGACGAACGGACAGACGTGGGACTACTATATGCCGCCCTTCGGGGGCATGATAATGAAAATTGAAAAATGTTGTTTATGCTTTTGAGATTAATTGCAATATATGTTTGATGGTTTTGGTCCTGCCAGAGTTTATATCAATATGATTCTTTTTTTATGCCCCCGAAGGGCGGCATATAGTAGTCATACCGTCCGTCCGTACAATCGTGTCTGGTCAATAACTCTGACATTCATGGACGGATTTTCAAATAACTTGGCACAAGTGCTCATCACAACAAGACATGTCGCGCACAAAATCCAGGTTCGTGGCTCTAAGGTCAAGGTCACATTTAGAGGTCAAAGGTAAAAAAGAAGCGCTTTCGTGTTCGGTCAATAACTCAAACATTCATGGCCGGATTTTTAAATAACTTGGCACAAGTGCTCACCACAACAAGAAGACGTACCTCGTAAAACATCCAGGTCCTTTGCTCCAAGGTCAAGGTCACTATTAAAGGTCACTTCGGGGGCATTTGTCACTTAAGTGACATTTCTTATTTATATTTGAAAATGCAGGTTATACACCCAGCTGGTCTGTTTTAATGTGACTTCAGGTCATTGATTACTGACATATGTATCTGTATCCAAGTTAAAATTGATAACAAATTATATCTTACCCGCCTCAAGTCTCCTCCAGAGCAGTATTCCATCGCCAATAAAGGCAGCTCATGTGGCTTCACATCGAGTGGCTCTGGGACGACACGGGCCGAGATCACGTTGTCGTGGCTAAGTCGCTGCATTATCTGCACTTCTAACTGCCAGCGCTGTTTGTGTTTGGGTGTCATCTCATTCTGCAGACGACATCGCTTCAATGCTATAGTGTCTCCGGTCTCCTGAGTAAAGTTATAGTCATGAAAGTATATTAAACGGCATATATCCAACATGCATGTACATCTAGAACTATCAGGTGATGAATACCCCCGCTTTTTATATTCAAAGTCAAACAAAGGGTCATAATTCTGTAATAAATTAGGCAATCAACAATGGGTGATGTAGAGGGACATATGGTTATCAGTTGTTATGAAGTTCGGGAACAACCCATTCAAAACTGTTTGAGAAATGCTAGTAATAAAATTGTGTTGCGGTACTCTGTGAAAGGGTGGGGTATAAATATGCCCAGGACCAGACCCTGAATGCACAAAGAATGTTAATTCCTTATTTTAAACATGCTCATTGATCTTGATCAAGTTCATTTAAAAGCAGTGTAAATGGTTTTGTTATTAAAGTGTCTGGCTTATAATACTGTATAACAGTATAATTAATATTACTGTACGTACATTTAAAAGTGATAGAAATCATTCAAGTGAGCAAAATGAGCATGTACACACAAGTAACACTCGAAATACTTATCTAAAAGGTCACAAAATCTACAAACAAATTCTGAAGAAATACAGTTTTAATATTAACCGTTAACCCGCTAAGCATGACTATAATAGCCTTTGCGTCCATTGTAAACCCAGATCAGCCTGCGAGGGTTTAAAATGTTCGGCTGCTGATCAGTAATTTCCCCCAAAACACCCCTTTGTCATAAAAATGGAATGGTCTTAATTCAAAGAAAGAACAGTCCATTATATATACTCAGCAAAAATAAAAAGTATCCACTTTGTTTTTCTGCAAAATCTGAGACTGTAAGAAAAAACTTACAATTGTAGCATGATTTTCTTTTAATAACATTTTTATTTGACGTTCACACAAAATTTCATCGAAATATACCGAATAACAAAAAAATGAATCACAGTTTAAGAACATAGGTGTGAAAACGAAATTAACAAAACTTAATGAATGTAAAGGTTAACGACAATAGAATAGATTTAGAAAGTTCATTCAAATACACAGAAAATATTCAAAAACTCGCTAATATGTCGTGTTTCCACATTACAATTCGGTGAGATATTAGCACATGCAATATTAGCGAGTTTGTGAATATTTTCTGTGTGTTTGATGCATTTTTTAAATCTATAATATTGTCGTTAACCTTTACATTTGTTAATTTCGTTTTCACACCTATGTTTTTGAATTGTGATTTTTTTTTTTTCGGTACATTTCGATGAAATTTTGTGTGAACATCAAAATAATAAAGATGTTATTAAAAAAAAATTATGCTGCAGTTGTTAGTTCCTTCTTACAGTCTCAGCTAAGGGCTAAATCCATTCATAATGTAAAGCGTATCAGTCATCCCTCAAGTCTTGTTGGTGTTCAATTCTTAACAGTTAAAATAAAGTTTCGCACTTTTGCATATTTTTCTTGTTAATTTAACTGACTGACAAAAGGTAGGTTTTCAAATATGCCACGGTTTAAGAAAAGTCCCAAAAGGCAAACAGCATTTATAACCACAATGTGAAGTCACGGTTAATCAAAATTAAAGTCTATATTTCTGCATATGACTATTGGTAAATTGTTATGTAATGTGATTTGATCCAATTACTGTGATTCAAAGACAATCAAAACTTACGTTATAATAATAATAGAAAATGTGGCCATCCACCGTAGCGCTGTCGGTTACATAAAGATGGACTTAACGAAAAACTTGAATGCCAAATTTATTTTCGTAAACCATTATTGAGGTATCTCCAACAACGTTTCCACATACCTCATTCTTCCACAAATGTACGGTACCAAACCCACCAGAGCCCAGCATGCGCTCCTCAATCCAGGCACCCTTCCGTATCACATGCGACATTGTGTCTAGGGCCAGTTACATATGTAGATGACAGCAGATACTATGTTAGTGGTAAATCATTCAACTCAGTATCTCCAGATGACCAAAGGGAGATTACTTGTATTCGTCTTCACATACATGTACAGTGTTTTGCTGAAAGGATATACATCTCGGTATAAAATCAACATACTAATGAAACTATAAGGTAACGCAATTCTTCATTGGCTAACGTTTCAAACTTGCAACTGTCAACAAAATGCCGGCACCCAGAAATTTGAGTTTTCATAGAAATAACAAGTGTGTATGCATGATTTAGTTATTTTTTTCTGGCATTTAAATGGAAAACATTAGAACTGATGTTACCATGCTAATATGTTTATAAGTGCTGGTATTCTGTACTCTATGGGTAACATTACGGTGATGTGCATTTCAAAAGTTTTAACGGTGGAGTGATAGTATAAACTTTAAACTAAGCATTGAATCAGGACTTTTTTCCACAAAATTGGCAAGAGGCCCAGTCATGTCCGTTTTTTGGAGAAAACATGCTTATTTCTTATTTTGGGGGAAATGTAACTTTTTATCAATTAAGTAAATACGACATTACAAAATCTCTAAACGGAATAACTAAAAGTAAAGTACTAACCTAAATTCATAAAACATTTCCAAAGTAAGCAGTGTTTCATTCGATTATTTACCACTAAATCAGCGGCAGTCATGGTTTTGAATTTTGAAAATATGACCTGAATTCAAAACCATGACTGCCGCTGATTTAGTGGTAAATAATCGAATGAAACACTGCTTACTTTGGAAATGTTTTATGAATTTAGGTTAGTACTTTACTTTTAGTTATTCCGTTTAGAGATTTTGGGAAGTGCTGGTATTCTGTACTCTATGGGTAACATTACGGTGATGTGCATTTCAAAAGTTTTAACGGTGGAGTGATATGCCATAGTATAAACTTTAAACTAAGCATTGAATCAGGACTTTTTTCCACAAAATTGGCAAGAGGCCCAGTCATGTCCGTTTTTTGGGGAAAACATGCTTATTTCTTATTTTGGGGGAAATGTAACTTTTTATCAATTAAGTAAATACGACATTACATTGCTTTATTTATATTTTTATCCATAATGTATTATAGTTACCGACTTCTCAGTCAGAACTGACTAACAGACAACAACTCATTGCCGAATTGGTGCTTTTTCTCAAATTCTGCTGCTTTTTGATTGGGAACAATTTCTCCCATAGATGGGAAAAAACAGTAAAGTTTTCAATTGGGAAGAGACATTTTACAGGCCTTTGCTACACAAGGTAAAAAACCTTGCCACTAGGTGATTTTGCATTTTCATCATTTTCCAAGGTTCATGGTATTAATTTGCTGAGACACTGACAGAGGCTGTATGTGAATGCAAGGAATGACAACTCTGGGTAGAGATTTGCCTCTCTTCCAACACAGCTATCTGGCTATATGCAATGTCACTTATAATTTATAGACAACATTATTTCAAATCATTCTCTTAGAACTATATACATTTTAGCTACATTATAATTATAATGGGGGGAAAATTCTGAGATTAGACAAAAACGATTTCACATTAGGCAGGAATTAGACAGAACCCGGTACCACTATTCATAATTCTGATACAGCATCAGAGCTACAGATAAGCAGGGTATTTGCTTAAATACTCAATTAAAAACAAGAGGTCAATGACCTTGAAGCTCTACTGATTGATTTTGATTTCAGGAAGTAGTCGCTACAAACTTGTTTTTTGAAAATTTATTTTTAGCCGTGGCAGCCTTCTTGATTTTCCGGCCGACATGAAATTTTGCTAGGATCAATTAGACATCAAGAGCAACATTCCTGTGAAGTTCATGAAAATCCGTCAAGTAGTTTCAGAGGAGTAGTCGCTACAAGTTTTCATTATATAATTCTATGTAAACAAAGATGGCCGCTGACAGCCATGTTTAACATCGAATCAAAATGATTTTTGACAACGACCAACATCATGTAATGCTGATCATTTTAGAAAAAGTCCCATATCAATATCACTTATAGTTTTCAAGAAGTAGTCGCTACAAACTTGCATTTTGAAAATCTATTTTTAGCCATGGCGGCCATCTTGAATTTCCGGCCGACCTGAAATTTTGCTAGGATCAATTAGACATCAAGAGCAACATTTCTGTGAAGTTTCATGAAAATCCGTCAAGAGGTTTCAGAGGAGTAGTCGCTACAAGTTTTCATTATATAACTCTATGTAAACAAAGATGGCCACTGGCAGCCATGTTTAATGTTGAATCAAAATAATGTTCGACTCGGATAACCATCATGTCATGCTGATCATTTTAGAAAAAGTCCCATATCAATATCACTTATAGTTTTCAAGAAGTAGTCGCTACAAACTTATTTTTTAAAAATCTATTTTTAACTGTGGCAGCCATCTTGAATTTCTGGCCGATCTGAAATTTTGCTAGGATCAATTAGACATTAAGAGCAACATTCCTGTAAAGTTTCATGAAAATCCGCCAAGTAGTTTCAGAGGAGTAGTCGCTACAAGTTTTTACTATATAACTCTATGTAAACAAAGATGGCCGCTGGCAGCCACGTTTAACGTCGAATCAAAACGATTTTTGATAAGGACCAACATCATGTCATGCTGATCATTTTAGAAAAAGTCCCATATCAATATCACTTATAGTTTTCAAGAAGTAGTCGCTACAAACTTGTATTTAAAAAATCTATTTTTAGCTTTGGCGGCCATCTTGGATTTCACATCAACATGCATTTTTGCTAGGATCAACTAGACTTCATGGGCAACATTTCTGTAAAGTTTTATGAATATCCATCTAGTAGTTTCAGAGGAGTAGTCGCTACAAATAAAAGTTAACGGACAGACGGACGGACGACGGACGCCGCATCACGGCATAACCTCATCTCTGATCAGTAGAGCTAATGACAAAATACCCAATTCAAATAAAAATCATGGGTATCAATAAAGTGATCGAAGTTGTCAAATGATAAAACAACCAATGCAAATTGAGCAATATATGGATTGTTGAAGGGACATGTGCACCCAGTCACCTTGTATAAAGCCTATTGTAAAAGAAGTTGATTTTAATACGATATTAATTGTGGAATCCACCCCAAAACAATGTCGCAAACTTGTATTGTTTTATTTTACCCAAATGAAATCATGAAATACCCAATTAAATAAATACCGATGAGTAAATACCCAACTGATCAAAAAGCTTATCTGTAGCTCTGCAGCATTTTCTAAAAAAGTGACCAGAAATAAGACATACCAACACATTCTTGTAGGTAGTAAACTCGGTCTTTATCCTTGATGTTCAACCAAGTTTACTGTTAAAACTAAGGTATCTACAGTGTGATTCTTTTAAAACGCAGCATATTTCATGCTCATTCATGCAAATTGATTCATTATATGTATCTTTCAAAATCAAAATCTTGAAAATTATCTACTTTTTACTCTGCCAAAGATTTTTATTTTTACTATAGACGATAGAACCTAAGGATAATAACCGAGTAACACAAATTGTATCACCTATTGAAACAAAAGATAAAATCTCAAAATCTCTGCAATGGAAATTTATGAATTAGGATATACAATACATAATTTGATGAACAAACATCAGGACCTCTCAGTTGAGAAGCAGAAGTGCTAACCACTCGTCATGAATGGAATGCCCTACCCCCAGATATACCCACCAGTAGCGTACATGTAGCTACCTATTTAGGCCAAAAGGCCTGGGCATGCACATAATTGTCACATGCATGGTTGAAAAATATAACATTGAAATAATAATGTATGAATTTGTTGAATTTGGAACAGTGATTTTGCTAAAATTTATATGTAAATATACATCAAAATGCAGGGACCAGAGACGTCTAGTCTTATAAATTGGCTCCTATGCAGTTTTTTTCTATTATTCTGACGTTCTGTGTACTGCTCGCCAATACGAAAAATTTCAAAAGAGCATTAAACGTGTATTTTAACACACTACAGAGACGTCCTACGTTTTCAAAATGTTCCAGGGAAGAATGCCCGGATGGCCTGCACATCCAAAAGGTCTAGCTACCCTCATGCCCACCCTATCCAAAATAGCGCTATGCAGTAATTTACCGAGGTAAACATATTCCCAATTACGTTCAATCAATCAATGATGAACCCGGTTCCTTGATTGGAAGAAGAAACATCATGCCAGAGTAAGTCACCGTTATTGGAATATTGGCGTTAATGGTTCAAGATCATGTCGTTGATTCATCTTTAACTGAATGATGGAAGTGTCACTATTTTACTCTATTAACACGTCTTTGACACCTCAGATTCGCCTAGTGTGTTAAAATACACGTTTAATGCTCTTTTGAAATTTATTTGTATATGCAGTTACATAGAACGTCAGAATAATAAAAAAAAACTGCATAGGAGCCAATTTATTAGGCTAAGATTCGCCATACATCGGTCACCAGCAAGAGTTTGTGAAGGTAAATAGAAATAGGCTATCAATAGCATGGTCCAAGGGAAACAGTGAATCATAACGATGTTTCCGAAATTCCTCCTCCACTCCAGTCACCAGGTCAATGACATTATGATTATGGTCTGTAGTATGTGGATGAGTTTTAAATAATAATGAATGAATCATAACACCTGTACGTTGAAGAAATGGGTCACCTACGTGCTCTTTCGCTTATTAACATGAAGTTCAATGGTCTATAGAAATGCCTTCCATTCCAATATCATCCTGGTATTTCCCAGTCAAGAACCGTGTTTTCCATAACACGCAATTTAGTCACGTGACAATGACGTAATTAACGGGGAAATCCCAAGCGGTTCTTTCACGAGAATAACATTATCGTGCGACCTTCTGGATAATACTAAATATTTCACCTGAACAATTTAACGGAACAAAATTAATTGGGATTAATATGAACTAAGGTAAAACCTTAAGGCGAGCACAGAAAATATGACAGTAAATTTTAAACAGATAAAGAAATATAAAAATATCGGACAGGGAAAGCAGCATTCAAGGACGACAGTCAACCACAAAACACAAAAACAAACACGCAGAAGGCAAAAGTAATAAAAAATGCAAACGACATCACAAACACAAAAGGGCTGACAATAGGACTACCGCCTTGGAACGGTCAGTGACAACAAAGGCCACTGGGGGTTTAAACCGGTTCTATGGGGCACCAAACCTCACACTTACCCTACTGTCATCCCATTAAAACAGGACAGTGTAAATAAAGAAATCCCCGCCATGATCTAATCTCAAACCAACAAATAAGGCAGCATCAATAGGCATAATATAAGTAAAACGCAAATATGCTCGTGTAAATAATATGTACTAAGGTACAACCTTGAGGCGAGCACAGAAAATGTGAAAGTTTTAAACAGATAAAACTCAATGAAAGAACAATACAATTGAAAGCAACAAAATAATGAGGTCCTCTCAGGGGTTTTGGGGAAAATGGCCATTTATATTTGGTGAACAAGGGAAAAATGGCTGTTATTTTCAGGGGAAAAGATAGATTCTTTATTTTCCTCCAAGATGTAGGAGAGCATATACATATAATTATAACATACAATACAAATTCAAAAGTTAACATAGACGAAAGTCAACATATATGTACATATATAGAACAAAAATATATACATCACGCAATACATGTAGTGTTACTGAATATTTTTCTATCAGGCTCAATTAGTTATGAGTATAGAGTTTTAATAAAACTATTTAAACAAACTATATATATTGATATGTATTACCATATGAATGACTCTTGTCGAAACGAAACACAAGATGCCAAACTGGTACAATATACTCAGTTTAAAGTAGTATAACATATTACATAACTGATTATGCATCAATCCTATAAACAATAATATTGAGATTTAAAACAAGGTGTGGAGCACTATTGAAAGTTGTGAACATTACATTTTCTATTGTTTAGTACTTAAAATCTCAATTATTTATATATCTATATTTATCTATAGAAAAAACATAAATAGCATTCCCAACATGCAACACGACATCCTAACAAAGTCAGCTGCCTGTTGGGTTTAACAAAACGCTTAACCATAATTGCATGGCCCTTGTCGAAACGGAACACAAGGTAACAACTATCATACAGTAAAACAGGTACCATTATACCTTGTAAAGACGATATTACAAGAGATTTGAAAACATTTTGTGAATTAGATGAACAATTTTTAAGAGTAACTGTTCATTGTTTTCAGTACAGTAGTTTCTGAAGCCAGCAAGTAAGTCACAAATTTGATCATAGCTGCCTTTAGAAATAAATTTAGAGAATACACCAATTCCTGCATTTTCTAAAATAGCTGACCATAACTTATTTCTGTACTCGTTATTTTTAGGACAGAAATTTATAATGTGTGCTACTTTATTGTGTACCAAAGAATTGCATTTGGGACATTGCTCAGGTCGACTGAAAGAAAAAAGTTTACACAACACAGATATCGCTGTATGACACTGTTGCCTTATTTCAGGCTTTTTTCTACATAATTGCCATAGTCGACAAGGCTCATTTTTATTAAAGATATTAATAACGTGTTCTTCTTTCATAAGTAAGCACAGTCTTGCAGACATCTGCATTGACTGGTATTCATATATTTTAGCTTTCAAAATTGTTTTCCACACGAACTTTGATGGAAACCTTGAGCTGCTAACAAATATATGCAAGTAATTAGATAACTCATATTTGACCAGTAACCTGTATATATCAGGAATAAAACCATGCGTTTGCTTGTCATTATTCAAATATCTCAATAATCTGTTTACAAAAATTTGTTTCGCTATATACTTACAAGGTAATCTGCATAACTGAGCGAAGAATTGTATTTCAGATTCAATTGACGTAAGACCAAGTGCGCTTAACGCCATGTCTGTCCGAGTATACGGGTGTAACTTTTGTATAAATTTAATGCAAAACCGATGCCCACGTTCCAACAGATTTAAGTCAGAAATTGATAAAGTGTTCCACAGCTCACACCCGAACAGTGATTTTGGCAGAACAACAGACTTATAAATTGATAGTGACGTTGAAGGGTTAAGGCCATCTAACATCTAGTTTTAATATTAAAAAAAAATCACAAAAAATTAACATTTCAAACAATATTTTAGTGATGACAGTGCACTGTAGGCCAGAATGAATTCTGGGGAACATTAGCAAATCTTTTAAACATTAAAAATACTTTTAGAGAACAGGGGAACATTGGAAAATAATTTTGGGGAACAAAGCAAAATCGTTTTGGGGAACAAGGGAACACTGACTCATATTTTCAGGGAACAAAGGAAGATGTAACTCTTCCATCCTCCTGGGGGCCTCAATAATAATACGAATAATGAATAAATCATTAAAAAAAAACTCATTGCACACTTTCTTTCACAACTGAGCTGTATACACTTTCTTTAGCAACTCAGTATATTTAGATAAAAACGTTTTAGACTAGCTTGAAAGAAACTAAACTGCCAAATTCAGCATTTACCTCACTGCTTCAAGTATACACTGTCGTGATATAACTAAACTGAAAGATTGTTAACTTTATACATATACATACATTATTCCAATCGCTTTTTTACATTTCTTTTCTTTTTGCCAGAAATGTTGATATTTTCTATGTAATTATTTATTACTAAATATATGCAAACTGTGACCTGTGTATTTAGCCGATAACACTAAATATGATTCACAAATAGATGAAAGATAGGGATAATTGTTTTAATTTTAACACCACAGTCCATCTGTCCAGATCTTACCTTGAATAAGAACCGTCTGTACAAGATGGCAAGTTGCATTCACTTCAGTGTATGGGTTTGAAGAAATCCAATCTGTGTGTGACTGACCCAATGGGCCACTCCTAAAAGATGCTAGTGTCACCATCCAATGCTGGTAGTAAATGCCTGACAGAATAATGCAACTATCAGTCACAGACAACCATTTAAATATAAACAAAGGATAGATGACTCTTTTCTTGAAGATGTTCAGTGTGATGCAGCCCTTCTGTAGATAAAATCTCATTTTTGCTTTTCACTTCTCGCTAGCTGTGCTCGCTATAATACAAAAAAACAATAGCCTAGAAAGCCACAATGAAGGTACTCAATGTCTTGGCAGAAGCCAGAGCAACAAGAGAATAAACCATTAAAGGGACACTGGCACGGCAGGAAATATCATAGAAAAACATCAAACGCCACCGTCCCAATGGGCTTTAGGTAGGCGTCACCATAGGGTCCACAGCCTGTCCGGTCATCGTACAATTAAAGAGGAAAGCATAGTGGCGAACTGTAAAAGGGTCCACCACGAAGCATGCAGTACGTTGCAAAATGATAGTGTCATAACCTCTTTTGATAAACATTTTAACAAGTTTAACAAAGATAGTATGAAAGTGATCATGACCAAGAATCTTACGAAGTTTATAAATCACATCAACATAGAAGTCAGGTTGTGATAGTCCTTGTCGCAGAAGAGTCCTTAAATTACTTTTATATTTGGAAAGAAGATCAGGGTTACGATAATACAATTTTGTAAATGTTTTACGAAGTTTATGGTAACGGTAACCCTGATTGAGTAGCTTTTTAGTTATACAAAGGTTACGAATATTAAAGTCCTCAACTCGAGTACAAGCTCTTGAAAAACGAATAAGTTGAGACACATACACCCCATAAGAAGTTGCTCGGAGAACATCCCCATCCAAGTGGGGGTAATTAACGTTGTCAAAATTAAAATCATCTCTCTTGTCATAGTTTTTGCTAATAATTTCACCATTTTCAATCGAGAGATCTAAATCAAGAAAAGAAGCGTTATTATCAGATATATTAGCTTTATTAAGCTGAAGTTATTTAGGATAAATATTATCAACCATAGTTGGAAAGAAAGGGTTGTCAATGTTCAGTATGTCATCCAGATACCGAGAGGTGTCATTAAAAGCTTCAATAACATCTGCCTGTGTATCTGTTGAAAGACTCAACATGAAATCCCTTTCATAGCAAAATAAAAACAAATCTGCGACAAGTGGTGCACAGTTCGTACCCATAGGGATACCAACAATTTGTCTATAAACGGTGTTACCATACCTGACGAAAATATTATCTAATAGGAAGATGAGTGCTTCACAAACTTCATAGCAAGTCCACATAGTATAATTGTCTAAAACTGCCGTTAGTAAAAAACACTTTAATATTATCACATGCCAAAAATGTAGTATTTCCTCTAGCGAATGTTTTTTGAATAAGAGAAATTAGTTTGTCTTTAATAAGATGATGTGGTAAGGTTGTATATAATGTAGAGAAGTCATAAGTACTTATTGATGAAACTTGACCTTTATTGAACATTTTATCAAGAACATCTCCTGAATTTTTTATAGACCAAAATAAATTAATCCCTGAGTTTTCATAAGTTTTATCACAATAAAGTTTAACGTGATCTTTAACGGCAGTAAGACAAGAAGTTAAACGTTTGGAGATGTTTGTTGGGATGCAGGCACTAGAATTAGAAATAAAGCGAGCCTTATACGGATTTTTATTTAATTTAGGAATCCAGTACATGGTAGGCAGTTTATTTTGCTCATCGTTTACACCAGCCTTGAAAGTAGTGCACCGAGTGATATGTGCGGAAACAACATCATCCTCAGTAGAATTAACTGGAGTTATACGAATTGGTTCTGCCGAGTTCCAGAGATAAAACATTGACGTAATGTAGGCGTCAAACAATAATTAAATTATTAGCTGCTTTATCTGCAGGAACTAAAACAAATTTATTATGAAATTCCTGAATTTCCGATTTTAAATTACGAAAGGAAAACCTAGGTCTCGGAGGTAGTAAAGAGAAGTTAGCAGTATAAAAGTTAATACGTGTATCTATAATTTTAAGAATTGACTTTTTCCAAGTAGAAAGCGAGTTTGGGTCCGCATGTTCTCTACGACACCATTTTATACTAAAATCTTCAATGGAGTGGGCG
>JAWPHD010015545.1:0-54670 GCA_037043455.1 Cyrtodaria siliqua | reverse complement strand
CTGAAAGAAAAAGAAACGCGACACGGGAATTTCCGCTATATATGGTATATACTGCACACTTAATTCCATGTATATTCCAAGGAAATCCCAAGATGTTTTGTAAAACAAAATTGCATTTAGTTAGAGAAAGGACACAACTGTGATGTAGAAGGCGTTTTAATCAAAGTACACGTTGTAACAAGAAATTCATAAATGTTGAAGTTTCTCTATGAAAAATTGAGCAAGTTCAGTACTGTATTTAACGTAAAGATTTTGCAAAATGTTGAATCCTAAGTTTGCGCCAAACGCGTACTCTGTCAATAATGACACTTTGCAGGAATACTATTTGTTGTGTTACGTGTTACGTGTACATACAATACATAGCAGAAATTCCTGTGTCGCGTTTCTTTTTCCTTTCAGTATATGTATTATGGTATAACAATACATAACGGTTGTATTAAAAGTATTAACTATACATTTTTAAAGGGATATTTGTAATGTCTGAAATGATCTTCTCCTGCTTTTCACAGCGTGCACGTCGCGGAGAGGGCACTGATGACACTCATGGTGTTTGTATAGGGGTCGCCTTGCCAGCCCTATATAACATTACTGGTGTTGTGAAGCACTATATTCGCGTATAGTGACCACCACACACTGGTACTACTGAACTGGTTTGTCTCGGTTCAGTAGCCTGAGTGTCATTTGACTGATAGTGAAGAAGTCCCCTGCAGCCCCATCAAGGCACTCTTTATCGGGTGGAAGTAGATAACTTGGAAGTTGTCAGACAGAAGTCCGCGGGCCAGAGCTGAGATCAACCAACACAGAGTAACAGTAGCAGCAGAAGTATATAGTTAGTGATAATTAGGGATCGACGCCGAGGCCTACATTCGACCGTAGTCTGACAACAGAAGAGGGATTCATGAAAATACAACCATCTGATAATGCGTGCAGCGCAGGGGCCACAATGTGATGGGTGTGGCCCGAAACATAAGGACCCCCCGACCACTAGCGGCTGTAGGACACCACACTAGCGGATGTAGCTCAACCACCTTAGCGGATGCAGGCCACCTCGACCACCAGACCACCACTTCACCGCCACAGCGACAACTACACAGAGCAGCAGCGACACAACACTACACATCTACAAGAGAAACGACTACACTACAAAGCAGCACCAGATCAACCAACACATTCAGCTAGAACAGTCCAGACTCTATTGTGCCCGTCGCGGCAGGGAAACTTGTCGTGCTTTTTGGTGGAGGGACTATAAACCTCAGAACTACACACACAACACACACACACGTGTCTGAAATGATTGTCTTTAAAATGTTTATCTGTAAAACATATTTTCACGACTTATAAAAGGTCGATGCGCGATGGTTCGATGGACCATCGTACCATCGTTCCATCGCGTTTAAAGTCGATGCGCGATGGTACGATGGCGATGGTGCGATGGTACGATGGCGACGATGCGATGGACCTTCGTATCATCGCCATCGTGTCATCTTACCATCGCCATCGTATCATCGCGCCGTATATTTGCTTTCCTCCTAGTAAAATGTATTTCATATACATATGACGGGAATAAGCTCCATGTAATCATGTAGAGACAACATTTGTATTTTCATATTTATATGTAGGCTATAACATATTGTCTTGTAGTTTAATGCTGAATACAATTATATTTAATGTTGTGTTATATTTATTTCCTCGATTTATGAAATATAATGTTTTTATACGTTGACACAGACATAAATTTCAATCCGTTTTTAGTGTCCAAGCTCGATGTTTTCATCCCAACCAATCGCATCGAAGCACTTTTCGTCAAGTCTTCAATATACAGCTTTATCGTCGCTTTGTCGTACATCATTCTCGTTCAAAATGGCAAGAACTAAGCATACAGCAAGAAAATAAACTGGTGGCAAGGCCCCAAGGAAACAGCTGGCCAGCGCATCCGCCACCGCGTAGTGAAGAAACCACACAGATACAGACCCGAAACCGCCGCGTTTCGTGAAATCAGTATATATAATAAGTACAAAGTATACACACACAGCAAGGCATTATTTACATGCTAGATATTATATGGTTAAATCTTACTGCGTGAACTGGAAGATGCAGCTTCAAACTAAGAATGGTCCTTCGGGGCATTTTTAATTAGAGACTATCTCTTTCAATCATCTTTTTGTCAGATTCTAATACCCGGCATAGTCAAGATGGTTACTTCGCATTGTTTGGTACAAAATTCAAATCTAATTAAAGTCTATATGGGTTTGAAACCCATTAAAACCATGGACTCAATTCAGTACTTTTTTCAGAATGTTAGTTATCGACATATTGTCAAGTACTCGCTTAAGTTACTGCGCAATTCACACAATAGAGCACGTGACCAGTGTATATTTATAGTATTCAGATCATACGTGGTATAAGGGAAATAAATTTCTTCGGTTTGCGCAAGTTAAATCGAGAAATTTCGAAAATATTATTCAGATGTTGGTTTTCCAAGTTTTATAACAAATATAACTCGTAAAAACCAGAAGTAGTGAATGTTGATAGATCGTATATGAAAATATGAAGGATAAAGGCATATTAACTACAAGGTAACTACGTAACATGGTATGTCATTTTTTAGTTCTAATTATTAATAGCCCGAGCGGCCTTTTTGCCACCGATCCAATGAGGTAGCCCTATTATCAACACGTCTCACATGCCTTGCTTTCTATTAACATATTTTTGTTTGTTTTAATGCGTGTTTTTGTTGGACTGTGTTCTGTGAAAGCTACATTTCTTGCTGGACTATTATACCTACTTTTATATTGCCTTCTTGGATCTTGTATCTTTTGTATTAAAGAGAGTATTGATATATATTTTAACGGCCCAACAACACTAGAGATGGGAAGTATATATATATGGTGATTTACCCCCATCAACTGGTGTCCGGAATACCCTATAAATTAGACGCGCATCTTTATTGGTTTAGCATCAATGGGTGCAAATTCTACCTCCAGCATACTGTACGCCAGTCTCGGCGTAAGGAATTGTCTCAAAAATCCCCTAATTTGGCGTGCACAAAGGGATACCACCCTGATATTTAGATATCCGGGAAGTCAGCCCTACTATTACTTTAAAATATATTTCTATGATGCTCGGAAGATAGATTTCGACACACGGTACATTCCAGTTTAAACTCCCACTTTCCGCTCCCACTCGAAGGATGGGTAATTCGTTAAACAAGCATGTACATATTCATGCAATAATGTATATACAAAATGTTTTAAATTAATGGAACTAATAGTTTGATCGCTTTCTACGGAGTTTTTCTGGGTTTGACATTTAATGTTAAAGTTAACAAAGGTAACTATTTCATGATTCCGTTCTTAATCTTGTATTTTGTACAATGCTTTTATTACTTGTTTATTTCTAAGCATACCATTTTAATAGTATGTGTTGATATAAGTAACTTAATGCTTCTATGGGGTAAAATGGAATAAGGATATAACCTGAGTATAATCTCTACAGTGCGCAATAGTAGACACAAATTTAATTCCATGCACCTACACGCAGTACAGTTGAAAACGCAACACTTGGCATTTTTTGAATTTCCGAAAGGGAATTGAAGTCCTCGTGCAAAATGTGTTTTAACTGAAAGAAGTAAGGAAACTCGCATGCAACAGTTTATCGCCATATGTTAGTCTTTGGGACAAAGAGACCTGTGTAATAACATAAAATACAATCTTGATTTGAACAAAAAACAGCGGACTAAAAATAATCGAAAATCAAAAATCTTGCGTTTTTAAATGTATTGAGTATATAAGTTTATATTGCAAGATTCCTACCTGAATGTACTCACGTTCATTGAAAACGTACCACAAAACAATTTTTTAAAAGTTAAAATTTGAGGCATTTTGGACAAAATATGATATAATCCATGTAACGAGTTGACATTTTACAATTTTTACGTGTATATCTTGATTTAGTGCATTCCATATTGTTGTTATGTGCGTTTCCGGGTTTCTTCAGTTACATCGCACAAAGAAATAATTTTGTCGGAAACATTCATTGCATAATACTGTCAGAAGTCAACCAATAAAAAGGCCAGTAACATCAATTGCAATTTATTAAGAGACAGGTTAATAAAGCTTGACATTTAATGGAACCGTTTTCTTTTTATGATTTTCCATAGTAAACAATGTTAAATGCCAAGGTCAATAACTGCGTAATTGCTTGTCATAAAAGCCTAATCAAAGTAAAAGTACATATAAAAATCGAACGGAAAAGTAGCATTCAAGGACGACAGATGAAAAAAAAGTATGAAAGGAGAAATTTAGAGAAATCGTCGAACACTATAATACAAATAATATTGTAGTCTCGGTTTGAGACTGTTCATGGTACGGTAGTGAAAAGTACGTGCCTACGTTCACGCCCGGGTTTAGCAGAACTCAATATTTAAAATGCCAATAGTACATAAATTTGAGCCATCCCGAAGATGGTATGCATATGACGGTGAACATGAAACCTTCAATGAGGGTGTTTTCACACCATTCCATGGCCAAAACGCTTTACCCTAAACGAGAAATAAACAAAATGAAATTTATCTGGGAGCAGAGAATACGAAGCCTGCGTATCACAGGTAATGTGACCGTGTTAATGTTTGGGGTTATCTGTTACTCGCTTGGCTTAGGTATTCGGGGTGGTCACTTCTGTGGGGCCTGAGAAAACAATCAATTCAGAATGTAGATCAACTTTCTTTTAATGTATCACCTTGAAGTATAAGTGAGCAAGTGATCTTTAGGTAGCTACATGCCATTTTATGTGATTATTTCTCAGAGTGGTTGTCATGGTGAAGTGGACACTTTGACCAATGAAAATCTGTCCAGGCTACTTGCTGACCTGTAGCCCTTGCATATATTTAAATACTGACCAGTATATTTCGGCGGATCTAAATTGACTATGATTGATTAGGTCCGTAGAAATTCTCAGAGATATGATAAAAACTGCTACCAGTGGGTTCGGCAGCTTCCTGTATTCAGACAGGTAATGGTCAATGGATTAATGTGTGGTTACCTTGAAGTTCTTAAAGAATACATATTTTTCTATTAATATCACTTTTTGGCTGACCACTTGATATATAAGCCTGGTGAGAAACTCAGAGAATGACCGTTCAGAGTAAAACTTTTTGTAAGGAGAACTGAGTCTTAATATTAATTACCGCTGCATATTTGCAAATAAAACCTTAAACATAGATAACTGCAAACTACAATTAACACAAATCAAATTCTAAGACTATATATATATGTATATGTAAATGAAAATGCAATATTAAAGAATTGAAACAGGAAAAGAACATGCACAAAATACACTATTAATTATAGCTGGGTAACAGTAACAGTCAAGAGACGAAATTAAAAAGCAGGCAACATATTTTAAGGGTGATTAAACAATACTCCAAACCTTTAAAGGCTGGAGTAGCGGAACCACCAGTTCCAAATTCAAGTAAGAAACCAAAGATATTTAAACCAAATGTATCACCGATATCTGTAAATATCGGGCTCAGCGATCTCCAAAGATGTCAATAACAGTTTTGATTGCAAGCACTAGGAGACGTTTTACCACCTCCACACTGCACAGGCTACGCTACTATGATACATAAAGTATGATGGAGACATTTAGAAATCTTCGAACACGATAAATACAAAACAGTATTAAAATATTGCAAACTCGGTTTGAGACTGTTCATGAACGTGAACAATGCTTGCCACCGTTCACGCCCTCTAGCCCCACGCCCTCTAGCCCCGGGTAGAGTCAAGTTACGTATCAAGATTAAATACTTACACAAATATATATATTGGTTAAGCATTTTTATTCCAAATGATTTTTGATTAATCCAACCACATAAACATATTGAGTAAATGATATTCATGTTGTTTATGTCGTAATTATTCTCATTGTCTACAGTACTAGTAGCATGGTGTTCGACGGTATCACGGTACTGTCTACAGTAATAGTAGCATGGTATTCGATGGTACAGTACTAGTAGCATGGTGTTCGATGGAACAGTACTAGTAGCATGGTGTTCGATGGTATCACGGTACTGTCTACAGTACTAGTAGCATAGTGTTCGATGGTATCACGGTACTGTCTACCGTACTAGTAGCATGGTGTTCGATGATTTCACGGTACTGTCTACAGTACTAGTAGCATGGTGTTCGATGGTATCACGGATTGTCTACAGTACTAGTACCATGGTGTTCGATGGTATCATGGCTTGTCTACAGTACTAGTAGCATGGTGTTCGATGGTATCACGGTACTGTCTACAGTACTAGTAGCATGGTGTTCGATGGTATCACGGTACTGTCTACAGTACTAGTAACATGGTGTTCTATGGTATCACGGATTGTCTACATTACTAGTAGCATGGTGTTCTATGGTATCACGGATTGTCTACAGTACTAGTAGCATGGTGTTCGACAGTATCACGGTACTGTCTACAGTACTAGTGGCATGGTGTTCTATGGTATCACGGATTAAATGGTTTGACGAAAAGAATAAACTGTAAACAATATTTAAAGAAAAAGGAAACTCAAGTGCTTTCTGTGACCCTTCTACTAAATTGTTATTATATAAAATGTAATCAATTTTACGTAAAAATGTCAGAATTAGATTTGAAAAGAAAGGTACCCTCATTGAGTTTATTATTTTAAAAGTGCTATGGTATCAAGGTATGCACATATTGTATATCCTGTATTTGTTAGTAACTGGTATAAGATTCAATGAGTGACCATTTCTAGAAACGATAATGTACAACAGACTCATCAGACCAAAACTTAATGAATTTTATAACTTTCAAGGTAATGGAAACTGTATTTATGGAGACTAACGGTGATGGATTTTAAAGATCATAAGGAAATTGTCAACATGTTTGCATTATTTTGAAATATCCTTTTATGTATGATAAATACACTTATTTTTTTTGATTATTTTATTATATGTACATAAAGTCATCCCATCTATAAAATAATTATCATATTTTAGCAGAGAAGCGTTTTATAGACTGGACACTACCGTGATACCATAGAACCCTTGATATCATAGGAAGCTAGTCTACTTCAGTATTAACGTGTATATTTGTTCATCCTTTCATACCATACAACATTTTATTGGCATGTGTATATTGTATCGTATTGTCTTGTATGAATGCTTGTAGCATGGTCGGTGACATTTCCTTTGATGAATGCAGAGCATTAAATCGTTTAATTTAGGGTAACTAAAGGGGCGTGGCTAAGCCGTACTACAACTACCGGATATTGGAATTTAGAGTACGGTCACTATGACGTCACAGTGTTACTAAGTACACCATGCTACAAAAAAGATAGAGTCTGTCTCAGCTCGTTGGTTATTTAAACACCTCGATGGGCTACGCCCATCTCGGTGTTTAAATAAGCCAACTCGCTGAGACCAGACTCTATCTATTACTTATTTAAGTAACAAGAAACCTGTCACTATAAAAACATACCGCATGTGTATTGGCAGTCACATCTAGTATATAGGTCGTTGTGCAATATTCATTTAATGTTATGTGGTCTAAGGGAAATAACTGATATTTCCACGTTGATGTTTAGGTGCTTTTGTGTGTTTTTTTCTTGTTCTTTTTTTGTTAGGCTTCGTGTTAATTTGAACCTATATGTAATCAATATAGGTTGATGATATGCACACAATCCATATACACCAGACAGAGGTCGAGACATACTGATTCTCGAAGCATCTATGTGTATCATATCTAAAATTAGAACACGTACATTCCCTAAATTTCTAATCTAAAATTAGAAAACGGAAATTCCCTAAATAGTCAAGCGTGTTGCACAGATCTAAAGGATAATCGCTCTTAAATACAAGGTAAATGTTATTTCATTTATTAATAGTTTAATTTATTGTATTGCCTAAGTGGCGTTCTTTTGTATTTTGCTCCAGGGATAAACTATCGGAAAACTGTCGATAACTATCGGAGAACTTTCGACTAATGCCCCGGTCACATGAAGCTCACGGGCAGTTTACGGGCCCCGTAAAGGATGGTAATTTCGTACGGACTTCCCACGGGCCACAGGTCCTACGGGCCCGGGACCACCCGTAGGTCTCATCTGACCGAGGCATAACACACCCTGAATTAAATAGGCTTTATACTATACTGGCGGTAGAGATAGACTCGTGAGTGCAAGGAGATTGGTACTGGCGTGGAGAGTTACGTCTTATTCAGGTACATGGATTCAAACGATCCCAGAATTCTGTTGATAAAGATGTAACACGACCATTGATTGTTGCATTGAGTTGTGTGTGAATTAAAATTTAAATGCCATTGTGTCATTCATATTTATGCCCAAATTAAAAATGAATAACTTAAATTCTCATCACAAATGACACATATGCTGCCAAAAAAAACACCACAGAAAAGTGGGGGTCATGTATCTTCTAAGAAAGAACTTATCTCATGAATGAATGCTCCCTTTAAAAACATAAACACAGAGATGCCAAAGTATTGTATTCATACACTCATTTGCATATAAGCAAAAAGATAAAAATAAAAACTCACAATTTTAACATGACAATGCTTGAAAAATGTAATAAATAGATCAACAATGTGATATAAACCAAAGATAGCACTTTAAATTAGTGAAAATACATTTTTTTTACAAAAAGAAATGAGAATTATTTATTGAACCAAAAATAGCACTTTAAATTAGTGAAAATATATTTTTTTACAAAAAGAAATGAGAATTATTTATTGACCGCCATTATGCGACACTTCCTGTGTTGCAATGGTGTGTTACACCTAAATGCACATTATTAAAGTAGCTGTCCCGCCACATTTTACAACATATGTGCACCGTTACTACGAGGTATATATACAAATACAATTCCGGCAATCACTATAGGCACACTAAAGACGTCTTTAACGAGCCAGGCCAAACCTCAGAACTGTAGGGTTAAATTAAGAGTTACCATTTTTACACGTGTTCAAGCACGAGTATTTTTAAAACCCGTTAATAAACCTTTACCTGTAATCAGCATATATACATTACTGTATGACCTGAACATCTGGATAGATATTTTAAACGGTTTTGTAATACCATTTTGCCGTTATTTGGTGGGTTAGTTTCTTTAACAATTTAACTGAGGGTGTTATGACATGTTGTTGAATGTGTTACATGAAGGCTACATTTCCTGTTCGATAAAAAACGATTTACTAATAATATGTATCCTTACTTGACAATGTAAGAACACATTTTATACTTATTTAAGCCGTTTTTTCATGATTGTTGTATCCCCGTGTGTGTGTGTGCCGGTGTAGGATACAAGCACTGCAATCCCGCTATAGGCTTAGGGGTAGACCCCATGACACTTCATGTTTATTTTGTATTTTCTATCATGCTCATTCAAGGTCTTCATCATGACACCGTTATACAAACGTGGAAACGTGGCTCCATCATTTGCAACAACTCTGCAGCTCTGCAGGTTACAAGGTTCTAGGCCCATTCTCCATATTTTTATTTTTATTAAATGGAGGATGAGCCCGTCATGTTCATTCCTGTTAGTCGCCATATCTACTTTCATGTGTTGGTGCGCCTTAAAACCAATTCAGTTCAATTCAATGATTATTGTTATCTTATACTCTTCTCCTGATGTAATATTGGAAACGTATCCTCCGAGTCATTAGTGAACTCATGCTGATCCCCACTCGAAAACATAATGCATTGGTCATGCGTACATTCTTAGTAATATATCTCGTGTCATTAATTGAACAATAGTATTAAGTCGTTATGAGGAAGTCATGCGATACTCTCCAATAATGAATAGTGTTAATTAGTAGTAGAAAAGAAACAATGGTCAATGTCCAATGAATCATCCACATAGCGTAATGTGTTGATCACTCTTCAAGGTCTCATTACGAAGTGCATTATAACTATATTGGCCTATATGAATAACGTTTACTGGGCCATTCCGAACAGAAGTTTTCAGGCTAAAAGTTACTTTTTTATGAAACACAGTCATTTGCTAACACACAACTGTACACAATAGGTACATTAACCAGGTTTTTTTTATTTTGCGTCGTCTAATAGCTGCACATCCAATTTCAGACTGTGTTCATCACACCTGCAACGACAATACACATATCTGTCAGTAAATTATTAAAACTATTTAAAACCGAAGAACACACTACTACTTGTTATGGCATAAGAATGATCCTACCGTGGGTTTCAAAAGGAGCTAACTGTGTAGTGAGATCTAAATTTGAGAGTAAATCAATTATTCCCTTATCTTCAAGCATGTAAAAACAACAGAAACAATCTTAGGTAATAGGCATTCTATCAGATAATAAACATATAATTTCAAAAAGAAAATGTTATGATCTGATCAAGTCTAACCGAGAGAAGATAAAGGTCCTCCAGGTACAGGAACGGAAGGATTACTTCTGAAAACGACTAACAACTTTCTTTTAAACAAGTGTGAACAGTTATTCCACAAATATGAGATATGTATACATGCATTGAAATTATCATACACATAAAGGTAAAAAGAGATGAAAAAAAAACTTTCCATAGAAACCATTATACTCACGTAAATATGTTCTCTGCGGTTTTGAAAAATATCTAAATAATGTATATATTACCCATCTATGTAACATTTCACAGCATAATGAAATGTGAGGGCACAAACTATAGTTATCTGCCGCAATCTCGAAGTGATCAGAACAACATCTTTAAGTGATCAGAACAACAGCCCGCACCAGCATATATATATATATACGAAACGCGCCAAAATAGAATACCCAATTTGCACGAGCAAATCTTGTAACCTAACGCAAACGTGATGCTGTCGTAACGCAAATAGAAAAAAGACACTAAGACTAACATGCTTTCCGATATGACAACAATTATATTTTTTAAAAGGCTTTGCCCATGTCTGCCTGAGTATCTGATGGAAGTCTCTTTCACAGAATACAGAAACAAATTGTCTATAAACGGTAGTTCCATACCTGTCGAAAATAGATTCTAATAGGAAAATATAAGTGTTTCACAATCTTGGCAAAGAAATATAAAAAGATCGGACAGGGAAAGTAGCATTCAAGGAGGACAGTCAACCACAAAACACAGAAACAAACACGCAAACAGACAAACAAGAAGGCAAAAGCAATAATAAATGCAAACGACATCACAAACACAAAAAGGGTTGACAACAGGGCTACCGCCTTGGAACGGTCAGTGGCAAAGTAGGCCACTGGGGGTTTAAACCGGTTCTAGGGTGCACCAAACCTCACACTTACAGTTCACATAGAGTAAATTGCCCAAATTGCCTTCAGTAAAAATCGCTTTAATACTGTTACAGGCCGAACATGTAGATTTTTCTCTAGCACAGTTTTTTTTGAAGATGTAATCTTTATTACTTGAACGTTAGAGTTCCTGTCCAACTGAATGACGTCTTCTTAAATTCTGAGGTTGGTAGCGTTCGATGTGTCTTACATCTTGTCTTGTCGTGCCAATAACGGTTTGTTCTTCTGTTTCTCTGGCTTCTGCCAAGTCAATGAGTACTTGCCTTGTGACTTTGTGGGCTTTTCCCCCCATATATTATATACATAGTAAATAGCCTTTCATTGAAAACGTAGTATTATCACAGGAAACATGACAACATTCGGTGTCTCGGTCGCAACTAAATGAAGATATGTTTTACTCATTAATTGTTTTAACGTAACTCGCAGGGACATCGAGAGAAATAAAAGTAGATATAAACATCGAACAGAAAATGTAGCATTCATTTATTCAAGGACTACATTCAACCAAAAACACGCATAGAAACAAACAATACTTAAAAATATGTAAGATAAGACATCTCAAACACAAAACGGTTGACAATTGGGTTACAGCCTCGGAAGGGTCAGTGGCAAAATAGGCCGTTGGTGTTTAAACCAGGCGAATATTTGTACTATAGTACACACTTACACTCGTCACAAAATTTAATTAACATATTCTGATTGAAAATATATCTTGAATTGTTACTTTCAAAAGCTTTATAATTATATATATTGAGGTTGAAACACTAGTACTTTTGCTTAAGTACACATATCTATTGCATGTACCTGCTGTCAACCTTGTATATATGTTTTGTATCCTCATGGGTCTTGTGACCTTTTGGAATTTTGCTGAATAAAAGATATGTATTATATCAAGGATCACACTTTACTATTTCGCTGATTATAAATCCCTACTGTCCCTGATAAAATGCTTTGATACTAGGTACTTATAAGGAAAGCGAACTGTAAGAAATGTCAATTGTCTTTCATGCCCAACATTCTCTGAATATAAGTGGCAAATCATTCCGACCACGTCTGATACTTTTTAGTTTTTTTGTGATTATGATAGACAAAACATACAATGCATATTAATTCAATGTTTTCTTAGCCTTTAAGATTTAAAACTTTAACCACCAGTCTCACTAATTTTAGGAGACTTGAATAATGCCATAAACTGTCATGAACTATTTAGCATTTGTCACTATGTTTTGTATAATGCATCAAAAACATATAGCTGAACCGAGTCAGACTAGCTTATAGATGATTAGTTAACTACTATAAGCTATTGATTATTCAGCCATGTTAAGTCATTTACATAGGCGTAGGAGCCGGGGGCGGCAGGGGCCCGCCCCGCAACATGTTCAGAGTTCGGGCCAGAGAATGCTTTGGCCCCCGAATAATTTGAGGGAAAACAACGATGGCTCCTTATATAATGTTCTATGCTTTGGTGTAACTGAGCACGGATAACGTTTTTTTTTTTTGCCCCCATATAATAGTTTTGCCCCCAACCCCACCCAGTAATTGAAATATACTTTTATGATTTAAACGTTCCTACGCCCCTAATTTACATCAAGGTCGCTGTGCCCCGCACCGATAATTGAAACTTATTTTATTGATGTGAAACGTACATCAAGGTCGCTGCGTGATATTTAGAGTTCAGTTGTGAATTACAGCGGAATGTTTGTGGGTTTTTCCACGCTGAGATAGAGCTGATGCAAATGAACTAAGGGAAATAAATGCTACTCGGTTTTAAACACAATGGTTATTTCCGGTTACGATTCTTGTTGTTGAACATTTAAAAGGTTAAGAACTGTAACATCTACAATTACATGATCATGGGTACTTATGTTAAATGAAATAATATCTATATACAATTGTATCAAAAAAACAACCGAGGTGAAATATTTATATAATTTGACAGATCTAAATATCCATTCTAAATCCAAAGTTAAAACTATAAGAGTGTTATAAATAGAACGCGGAAAACACCTAATATTCCCACGAAACTGAAACTAGAAATGCCGCGCTGAACACAGATTGCACACTTTATACAGAATAGATGCCGCTTAAATACAAGGTAAATACTTGATATTATCAGTTTATTTATTTCATATATTGCCGCAATGACTTTCTTTTGTCTTCTCTCTTTGTCTAGTGTTGTTATTTTCTGCTGTATTATAGTGTCAGTAGTGTTATTACCTACTGATCCTTTGAAATCATCAAGCCCAGTCTTTGTGGATTTTAAAGTAATACCTGTAATAAGGGGCGTGAGAGGTTTGCACGTTATATATTACCTCTCATGAACAGACTCAGTAAAACAGTCTGTTACATTTCTCTCTTGTTTGTGTATGTTGCTTCCAAGGGATGATCCCTTTTTAGTATTTATTGTTGTTGTTGTTGTTGTTGTTTGAGTCTTATTTATAATAAATAATCCGTTCAAATCATATGTCGTTTAAATTATGTGTCAAATTTTGTGAAGCACTTACGAATGCGTGATATCACCTACTGAATGCGTGGTATCACCTATTTGAATCAGTGTTTATGAATCATTCGATATAATTGCAAGATTCTATTTATATTTAATACTGTGGTTTTCTAAAATTGGTTGTTTACTATTTTTAATACCCAAACTGCAACTGCGCAATTAGATAAGAATAGATAAGACTAATGTAAAATAAGCAGAGAATTTTGACACGCAAGGATGTTTACAACTGTTATGTCAGCTTTGTTTTTACATTGCAGGATGCTCCTGATGTACGCCCTTTCTCTCTATGGGGTCTTTTGTTGGACTGAAGGAACACAACAGGTATGGTATACTACTCATATTGATGCTTAAACGATAATGACACTGTGAAAGTGATATAGAACTATTACTACTGCTACTACTACTACTAGTACTAATTATTCTTCTCCTACTAGTATAACTACTACGACGACGCGACGACGATATTTATTACAACTACCACGTTTACCTATTCTACTACGACTTAAGCTACGGCTGCTGCTGCTGCTACTGCTACTGCTACTGCTACCACCACCACCACCACCACCACCACCATCACTCACCACCACCACCACCACTACTACTACTACTACTACTACTACTACTACTACTACTACTACTATCATCACTACTACTACAACTACTACCACTACCACGCGCTGTGGTCTAGTGGTAGAGCGTTGGACACATGATCCAAAAGTCGTGGGTTCGATTCCCGTCATTGCCAAATGCGTTGTGTCCCTGAGCAAGACACTTTATCTGCATTGCTTAGTTCTACCCAGAAAGACATCGAGAGTGATTCAAATAAGTTCATAGAGCTTTCTTTACAATCGATGTAAAATAAATAAGTTTAAACTAACTACCACTACCACCACCACCACTACTACTACTACTACTACTACTACTACTAGTACTACTACTACTACTACTACTACTACTACTGCTACAGTGCCCCAGATAAGCAGCATATTTCACTCAATTAAAATTGCCAAATACCCAATTAATTTCCCTGACATGCGTACCAGATACGCAAGCAATTTCCATTTCACTCAAACATTTTCATTTTCGAGCGTATCGATAGTCAAAGTGTTCAAATGATTGATGGATTGATGTTTTCGTGCGTATTCCATAATTTACAAAAAGCAGTTTTATTTTCGATGATTATCTTGACCAGGACGTTACATAATTATCGAAGAAGTGGAGCAGTAAAAGAGAACGCTATATAGTTGAATATGTACGCTATACCAGTCTATACTATTGTGTAGTCGTCTTGGCGCTTTCTTGTTTACTTTCGAAAGCGTTTGCGTTGTGCAGACGATTAAAATCATTGACAAACCACTGCCATGAAAATAAAGCTCACATAAAGACGGGTTAGTTACCTTGCTTGTTTTACATTTGATCCCCAAATCACCCTTTTATTTTTGAAATTTGAAATTCACTCAATTAATTTTAATTTCATGAGTGAAATACCCAATAGGTCCAAAAGTTATCTGGGGCACTGCTACTACTACTACTACTACTACTTACTACTGTTGCCTTCCTCCTCCTACTCCTCCTCCTCCTCCTCCTCCTCCTACTACTACTACTACTACTGCTGCTGCTACTACTACTACTACTACTACTACTACTGCTGCTGCTACTAATAATAATATAACGATTACTACTTCTACCTACTGCTATTAATAATATTACTAAAACTACTACTACTACTGCTGCTGCTGCTGTTGCTACTACTACTACTTCTACTACTGTTTCTTTCACTACTACTACTACTACTACTACTACTACTACTACTACTATTACCACTACTACTACTTCTACTACTATTACTACTACTACTGCTACTGCTATTACTGCCACTAATAATGCTACTACAACTACTACTACTACTACTACTACTACTACATCTACTACTACTATTACTACTCCTACTGCTACTGCTACTGCTATTACTACTACTACCACTACTACTACTACTTCTACTACTGCTACTACTACTAGATCTACTACTTCTACTACTACTACTACTACTACTACTACTACTACTACTACTGCTATTACTGCCACTACTACTACTACTACTGCTACTACTACTACTACTACTACTACTGGTACTACTCCTGCTGCTGCTGTTGCTACTACTATGACTACTACTGCTGCTGCTGCTGCTACTACTATAACTACTACTATTACTACTACTACTACTGCTGCTGCTGCTACTACTACTACTTCTGCTACTGCTACTACTGATACTACTACTACTACTACTACTGCTGCTGTTACTGCTGCTTCTTCTACTACTACTACTACTACTACTACTACTACTACTACTACTGCTTCTGCTGCTGCTACTTCTACTACTACTACTACTATTACTACTACTGCTGATACTACTACTACTACTACTACTACTACTACTACTATTACTACTACTACTACTACTACCACTATTGCTACTACTGATACTATTACTACTACTACTACTACTACTACTGCTGCTGCTGCTGCTGCTGCTGCTGCTGATGTTGCCTACTACCTCTTATATAACAACTTCCTATTTCTATTACTAAATATTTTTCCAACTGCTGCTGCTGTTGTCATCTTCTACAAATTCTACCACCGATAGAACTAATACTTTACTACTTCCCACCGATAGAACTAATACTTTACTACTTCCCACCGATAGAACTAATACTTTACTACTTCAAATAAATATATCGTATACCAGTAAGCGGTATGCTTGTATCTATTGATTATACATATAAATGCTTACAGGAGGCGATGCCATTAATTACAGAAGTCGTTATAGATGTGGATTATGGAATCGCGACCAAGAAAGAACCAGCCGAAGGTAATATATTCCGTTGACAACAAAGTTGTCCTAGCTAGCTATTTACAAGTTTGTTATCAGGATTTGTAATACGTATTTGTTCATCTGAACCATGGTTTTCAAAAACAAACATGCTTTCTGTTTACAGGGGAGACAAAAAGAAACCTCACCGTACAGAGCTCTTTTATATTGCTTGTAGCATAAGCTTATAGTCCTCTACCAAGTTTGTTAAAAAAGTAACCATTGGGTCATATCTGAACCCGTCCAGAGCGGGATGTGGGGTCCCAGTTTACATTTAGTAATATAGATAAGTAGTTAAAATATTCTTTTCTGAAACTACAACAACTAGAGAGCTAACATTCTACATGCAACTTTATCTTGAGGTCCTCTCCCAAGCGTGTTCAAATGGTGACCCTAGGTAACAATTTGGCTCTGCCCCAGATGGCACATATTCTTAGAAGAAAATATTCTTTTCTCAAAGCCACACAGGGTAGAGATCTTTTGATGTACCAAGTTTGTTCTAATGGTGGAACTGTTCACACAATGTCACAGTATAAAAGACATTGAAATATTTATCGTCTGCTCTGAAACTTGACGATCTAGGGATATAAGATTTTTTATTTTATTTCACAGTAGCTGCCGGGACGACTTTTGTTGTTATACCATAGTTTCCTTAATTTTTTTTTGGAAAATCATAAAATAAAAAGAAAATTTGTTGTTTTGTCGTGAATAACATATTTTATTTCATCTCAAAGTGAGAAAACTTTTATATTTTTACTCATGCTTCGCATTCGCGAAAATATAAAGTTTTCTCACTTCTAGATGAAATGAAATATGTTATTCACTCCAAAACAATAAATATCCTCTCTGTATATGACATAAGCCTATGTTTCTATGCCTAGATCATTCAAAAGGTAACCTTGAAGTCAAATGAGGCCCCAATCCACGTGATCGCATGCTTTACATAGCCTTACTTGAGAAAGACATTGAAAAATCTTCTTTGAAACCCAAAGGCATATAGTTCTGATATATGGCTTGGCACATTATCATACAGTGTTCTACCAAAGTTTCATAAAGTAACCCTAGGGTCAAATCTGAATTATAAACCTCTACCGAGTTAAATGAAATAGTGAATCATGAGTCGAATTTGACCCGACCTAGGCTTCACATGTTTTACATAGACTTGTATGGAAACCAATTTGAAAATGTTAACTCTTAGGTTAATATTTGGAATTAGATAAAAAAAAAAGACACCATCATCTCAGAACCAGATTATGGAGAAGAAGTAACATGATGACCTATTCAGGGCCAATTAGAACTTTTGTTATTTTCTTAATTTATGCGAAACATATAACTTATTGCACCTAGAAAAAATACATTGTATTCAAAGAAATTCATTGCTTAGAAAAGTGGCATTGCTTAAGGACTATTTTATACGTACTCCCACCAGATCCAGAATTTGGAACGGATGGTTACCAGACAAAACACCTTATGCAAAGAATGAGAACGAGAGACACTTCCATCAAATTGCTGAAAAGGCAGTATCGACGACATTGCAAACAACCGCGAAAAGATGTAAGCACTACACGTCTTACTAACTACTTAAATACATCTTATTTTATTTTATATTTTTGAAATGAAATGTAGTATACATGTTTTGGGTGTGTGTGTTTTTAAATCAATGCATTCCTTGCTATTCTAGTAGCTTCAACACTGTATATATAAGCAAGATGGCATACCAAGAGGACTAGATATATGCAGGCATACACACGAACTGAATTGAATGTTTTGAAAGGCTCATTAATATATGATCATATACTATAGATACAAAAATGTGATATTTTGTTTTGTATTCATTATCTTACGAACGCCACGGAATACACTTGATCCATAATACCTATTTTGACTAATTATAAGTTTCGTCATTTGTAAAACAAACCTCGCTCCGTAGTACCGCGATTTGCGGGTAACTAAATCGTGACAAATGTACTTATAAAAAGACGTATTCATGCTTTTAATATGAGAACTCTCTATACTGCGTGTGTTCGCATGTATGTGGGGAAAGTCTTCTCCGTCTGAAGTGCTGTCCCATTGCGAGATGTGTTAACGGGACGTTAAACCTTAGTTTTTATTTAATATCAATCTTAATTAGGCACTTTGTAAATCACCAATCTGTCTCATAAACTGAATGTGAATTGTGTTTGATTAGCGATAGATACTATCTTTAATTCAACGCAGCCACAGTCTCAAAGTTAACTATTTTGAACCCTCTTCGTTCGTCTAAACGACTTTATACACTGAAACCTCTGCTTGGCCAATATTGACGTAATTTCACATGAATACCTATGACATAATGTCTAATGACTAAACCCAACGCGACATAAAAGATATTCAACATTACTAAAATACCTCAAACCATCACTAATATTTTCTAAAGAACCATTGAACATACTTCGACAATCATTATAACTTACGCTATCAGAGTTTTAAGAATATTATCTGGGTGAACACGCAATATTCCTCGGGCGTTCGATTGTTTTACACGTAAAATAGACGTTGACTAATGTAAATACCATACTGTCCTAAATTTGGCCTTCGTAAACAAAATAACATTAACATGACGTGTGTGCTATAAATAGATTAGTAAGCACGATATATTTATACACAGATATATTTATATACAGATATATTTAGTTGTGGTTTTCCTGGAAGCGTCACATGTATTTATATAAATATATATTTATGTCTCCCAGATATTTATGTCTCCCCCACTTTGTTGAGAGGAGAGTCAGATATATTGTTTTTGTTTTGTCTGGCTGTTGTCTGTCTGTCTGTCTGTCTGTCTGTCGTATGTCTGTATGTCACAAATTTTGTCATGACTAGTTCCCCTGAACCCGTGGACGGATTTCAACGAAACTTTGCAGGGATGATTATGCACAGGTCACACTCCGCCAAATTATTTTTGGCGGAGTTATGACCCTTTAAAGGTTTTAATGCACACACTTTGTCCGGACTAGTTCTCATGAACCCCTGGTCGGATATCAACGAAACTTTGCAGGGATGATCGGTACCAAGCCTAGTTGCTCATGTCATAGCCATGTTGTGGCTGAATATATTTTGGCGGAGTTATGGCCCTTTAAATGTTTTAATACGCAAAGTTTGTCCGGACTAATTCTACTGATCCCCTGGCCGGATCACAACGAAACTTGGCAAGGGTGATCAGTACCAAGCCTAGTTGCACAAGTGTCGTCGCCGTGTTTCGGTTGAAAGATGTTTGGCCCTTAAAGGGTTTTAATACACAACCTTTGTCCGTCTTCTGATACCAGGGCCGGATTTCAACGAAACCTAGTAGATATGACCATTTCCAAACCTAGTTGCACATATCATCTTCGTGTTCCAGTTGAATGATTTTTGGAGGATTTATGGCCCTTTCCCCAGCGGGGGAGACATCTGTTTTTACTTAAAACAACCTTTTTCCCCAGTGGGGGAGACATCTGTTTTTACTTAAAACAACCTTTTTCCCCAGTGGGGGAGACATCTGTTTTTACTAAAAACAACCTAGATAGTTAGTTATGTTTTTTTCTGGAAGCGTCGCATATTCATTACTTATACTTTACGGCTTAAATACATATACTAAACATGATTATTGCAATATAATTGCGTTTTTGGTGCTGTGATTTATATACTAGTATAACCATTCTTCTCAGTTTTGATTATAGGTGACTTATTTCTCTCATTTCATACGTTTTTTACACTATATTTTTGTTATAATTTCAGTCCGATGAATGTAAGGTGTTACTGTCAAAAATTACGGAAGCTAAGGGAGACGCCATTAGAACAAAACGACTGCATATGAGTAAGTTATAGTCATACGCTGTTTATTACAAACACAAATGGAAAACCTTAAACATGTTACACATGTGTTAATTTGCTGTACTTCGACCTACTCACTTAAAAGGCAGCTATCCGACATTTTTATGCATGTGGGGGACTTTTTCTTATTATTGTTTTTTTTATACTTTTTTACAATTATCAATATCGTTTATATATAGAGGATATTTGTTGTTTTGGAGTGAATAACATATTTTATTTCATCGAGAAGTGAGAAAACTTTATATTTTCACGAATGCGAAGCATGAGTGAAAATATAAAAGTTTATGAAATAAAATACGTTATTCACGACGAAACAACAAATTTTCTTTGTATTTTATGATTTTACAAACAGTTCTTTAGGGAAACTATAGTAGAACAACAAAAATAGTCCCGGCAGCTACTGTGAAATAAAAGTCTATATTCCGCAGTGTGGAATAACACTTTCATTTCACTGATACAATACAGTATTTCATTGCTTATCATAAAATAAATATTATTACTGACATCGTCTTAACTGAAGACATAACATTAATGAGACATATTAAAACGGATCGTATTCATTTATCATACAGATAGGACACTATGTTTTGCAAAACTTCACCACTGACAGAGGACTACGTAAAGAAAGGTTCTAACTACCTACCCACTTTAAACTTGTTGGGTCGGAGCTAAGCAAACCAACACTTCTTTAAGGTTGGCCTCATGATTAAGCAAATAAATATACACTTTATGTATGCTTAATCTTAAACATATTTGACATCCGTATCCTTGACTTAGTCTCAATCAAACCGAGACTGCAATATTTCGTATGTGTTGTTCTCGGCCGTTTCCAAAGGTCGATTATCATACTATTTAATGTTATGCTGATATGGCCTAATAATGCTGCCTAGTATAGCCTGGTGGGAATTTCGTTATTTACACTATCCCGTGTTATCGGGACGACAACGTGCGGTTTGGTGCACCCTAGTTTTTTCACGGCAAAAAAGTGTAAACAGAACGCCCAATTCAGGTGAGTGTTCGCCGCATAACTTTCTTAATATACATGTATATCGGATTTTATTCAACTTAAGAGCACATACCCCTCCAAAGTGAGCTCTTTTCTCATCCGCAAATGAGAGGGATGGCGTGGCGCAGTCGGTAGCGCGGCGGATTTGTAACCGGATTCAATCCTCCGTGGTGCCACTGAGTTCCGTCGGTGTGTTCTTGGGCAAGACACGTTTCCTTAGCCTCGTCCGTCGGCTGGGGACGTAAACCGGGCGGTCTCGTGTATCGGTCAATCCTCCGAGCACGTTAAAGAACCATAGGAATCTATTCGATAATAAGAGTAGGGCAGGTTCCCGGATTCCTATGTATCCTTCCCCTCTCTCTGGGGCGGCTCTAAATAACCTATACTGTGTTGATGAGCCGTTAAACAACATTCAATTCAATTCATCCGCAAATGGTAATTTGATGTATCTAGTACTTTCTGAGACTTGTCCTCCCAACGACTTGGAAACGAAATAAATATATGACCGTGTACATTTTGGGAGGGCTAATCCCGAAAAAAAATGAATGAACCAAAATGTCATTTGTAACCGAGGAAAGCGCTCACATTGTAAGGGTATGTGCGCCTTTTTTGAGCAAAATTCGTTAAATATTAAGGAAGTTATGAAGGAACCCCCTTTACATATTTTGCCGTGAAACCGATCAAAAAGTCACGTGGTTTCGCCACCCTGTAGAACTTGGTTTAAAGTGGCTTTTTTGTCATTGACCGTTGCAAGACGGTATACCTGTTGTCAACCGGTTTATGTTGTAATGTCACGTATATTGTTTCTTATTTATCGTTGTTATTGTTGTTTGCTTCGGTGCCTGTTTCTGGTTGTCTGTGGTCCTTGAATGCTACATTTCCTTCTACATTTTCTGTATGATGTTACAGTGTACTTTGCTTATCAACTATACTTAACTAAATATAGGCAAGGTCGGACAAAGTCTAACATTTAAAAATAAATTAGGTATACTCAGCCTATAGTATAAGTGATAACAAAGTTGAGTTATTTGGTGCGCCCTAGAACCTGGTTTAAACCCCCAGCGGCCTTTTTTGCCACTGACCGTTCCAAGGCGGTGGCCCTATTGTCAAACACTTTGTGGCTGTGGTGTCTTAATTGGCCTCATCTCTAAAGTTGTTCTTTGTTTCTGTGTGTGTTTGTGGTTGACTGTCGTCCTTGAATGCTACTTCTCCTGTTCGATTGTTATATCTATATTTATATTATTTTTATATGTATTTGCGAATACGTCGTTTCAGTTTAAAGCATGAACATGTGTATCCTCAAGGTCGACCGACAGACCCTGCATTTGTATGGTTCCATATTTTAAGTAATTACAATCAATCCTTCAATTTATTTATTAACTGACAGCATGAGTTTAAGTAATAATATAACTTTGTAGATGAAAAAGATGACCAGAAAACACTGAATATCGAGGTTTCCAAGAGACAGTACCCTTCGGAACAGAACTCTTCCACTCTCTTGATAGGATTTAAGGATAAATGTAACACATCTGGAGATGCAAAGGTAAACTGCTGCTGTGGGATAATTGGGAAATCTAACATAGTTCATATTTGAAAATAAATCACATACCTTGCCTCTTGTTTATCCTTGGATTGCCTTTTGCCATGGTTGACTGTGGTTCTTGAGTGCTAAATTTCCTATTCGACTTCTATATCTACTTTTACAAATTCAATAATACCAGAACAAGGCCATCCTTAAAAATATATTTGTTTGCTGTTTCCCGACCCAGGCTTTTATAAGTGGGTAGGTAGGTAGGTGAATTTATTTTTGCCAAAGAGAGTAAGAAAACGTAAGAAATTAAAGAAAAATAAAATATACTAAAAACAGTAAAAAAAACAAATTGTTAAAGAATTGCTATACAAGTTTTGGTAGGGCCCTTTTTGGTGGGTAGGTAGGGAAACAGCAAATACAACAATTTTTTACGTTCGGCCCAATGTGTAAAATATCATAATGGCTTTGGTATTTTTGAATTTAAAAAAAGTTAACACTGTATTTTTAAGTGACTGCAAAACTGGTCTGACATAATATATGTTTGATTGCACTATATTGACCATATTTGCACACAATATATCGAGTATTGACCTTTGTATTAGTGTGTTGCAAAACATTTGAATATCAATATGTGTTATATTCACATTTTTTGCAACAATAAATACATTTTAGTCCAATAGTCCTAAAACTATACATTAAAGCCATATAAAAGCCAGAAGATGGCACTGGGGCAGGTTTCTATATAAATTATACATGTTTCACATCAGAGGTCCCTTTTTCAAATATTTAAATAAACTACTGTAAAATAATTTATCAAAAGTTGCACAATACATTCTGGGTAAACCAACTGTCAAACAATTTGAATTTGCCGGGAGGAGCCTATGAGGTTATGACCCTTGCTAATATAGAATGTAAACCTTTTCCATGTAGCTGTGTTTATCAACAGCAGAAGGCTTAGATCTGCTCTGTATTATTATCAAAACCAATCACAATTTAAAGCGAGTTGTCAACAGACCTTCAAAAAGGCACCAAATCATGATTGTGTATGGTTATAAAGGTATAGGATATTATTGTGATAGAGTCGTCTGCTTCAGCATGTGTAGGGCAATCTTTTAGTTGACACAGCAGTGGTAATTTGATAGGCCCCTCCTACAAATATTTACTATCCCGGCAGTAAATATGGGGGTTTAAGGCAATACATATATGTCCACATAGTTTTGGGCTAATGGCTAATCCGAGGATAATAGGGCAAGAGTAACGTGTAATGCACCCTGGACCCTGGTTTAAACCCCAGGTGACCTGGGGGGGGGGGGGCAAAGAGTAACGTGTAATGCACCCTGGACCCTGGTTTAAACCCCAGGTGACCTGGGGGGGCAGAAGAGAATTTCTGTAGGTTCCCCTCCCCCCCCCTCCTCCCACACACACATTTTTCTGATGGAGCGGGGGACGTAGGGAATTGGTGACTGTGCTACATTTTACATTTTCCGTTCGACATGTACTATATACGTAATAATTACATACGTATATAAATAATTCGTTTTTTCTTGTTCTAATTCCAGTCCTTCGAGTGTGTGAAGCTGCTGACGGATATAACTCAGGCAGTACATAAAGAGACCATACAAACGCAGCCATTACAGCCGAAACTGAGAATTCTGGAAAAGTGTATGATTTTTATTTTTTAATTGATGTATGCGTATATCGAAGGTTTAAAGAGCAGTTTTACTGACAAGACGCTAGGAAATATTGGAAAATCAGAGAACAAAAGAAATGTAAAATATATTACCATTTTTACTTTTAATATAGAACTTATAAAGTAGAGTATGTGTTAAAAAATCAAATGTGTACCCAAACTAGCGTAACGTCACGACTTTTGAAAAAAAGGCCGCTTATCCAATCAAGATTGATATATTCATTTTGCCTAAAGCACGTACACGAAAGCAATTGTTCTATGGGTCTAATATATCTTGCTTTAATGCAACACAAATATGGTTTTATTGAGTTCTGCTCAACCCGGGGCTAGAGGGCGTGAGCGGTAGCTATCATATTTCACTACCGCTTATGAACAGTCTCAATCAATAGACTGCAATATTTCGGCCGTTTTCGGCCGTTTCCAAAGGTCCATTATCATACTCTTTTAGATAATTTACACTGTCAAATTCTGAATGAGAGACAATTATATATTACGTTGTTTGACCAGATACTAGTTAGATTATATTTACTTATACTTGTGCATTGTAGCAGTATGTGCATTCTTTGTTTTTGTTTGTTCAATGTTTATTTTAGTTTGGTAATAAGTATGTTTTAATGATTATTTGCTAGTCTATTTTGAATTGCAAAAATAAGTTGAATTGTGTTTATCTTTTCAGTTTTATGCTTCAACTATGATCCACTCTCATTGAAATGGTACGACCCAGCACAGTCTGTGTGTTGCAATGGATTGTTTCCCCGCAAGTCTGAAACTGAGGAATGTTGTAGAAGTAAGATTATAGACACCAAAACACACTTTTGTTGTGGCAACGAGAATGGCGATCAGATCTACAGCAGAGCGGAAAACAACAACTCCGATTGTTGTGGAACCTTTGTTTATAATATAGACACTGAAATTTGCTGCCAGGGACAAATGCATATCAAAGTCAACAACGCCACCACGTGCTGCGGTATTAGTGTCTACAACCCCGCAACCCACGTATGTTGCTATGATGAGTTTGTCCATGACCGTAGTCAAGGTGACACGTGTTGTGGAAATGGAACATATAACTCAAAGTCACAGACCAAGTGTTGTAGAAATGGAACATATAACTCAAGGTCACAGACCTGCTGTAGGGGACAGGTGCAGAAGGCATACGGGAAAATGAACAGACGAGGTACAAATTATGAGTTTTTACACACATGTATCCTTTTATAGGTATGAAACCACCAATTATTTTCCCCATTGACACCAATATTAGTGTCACATAATAATGATGTACTACAACTTCAACTCAAGTATGGATAAAGCAGCAGTGTAATTTTCTTATAGAAAACTAATTTTACACTTGAAAAATCACCAGAAAAGGTGGTGTCACAAGATACGTAAGGAAGTTTCTGTTTGTTTACTAAACAGGTCAAGGGTACAGCTGTTTTCATTGATAGTTAGCTTAGTTGCTCACAATGTGTATGCATAGATTCGAAATTTCGAAAATGTTCATCAGTGATCCAGTAAAACCTATTAATACGTTTCTTATACATAGAACAACAAAATCGAATATTATATTTTCCCCTACTTATAATGCCCATTTTCATCAAAAGAAGGAGCGATTACTTTATATTATAGGAACTGCACCTCGGAGGTTTATCAGATACATAACAGCAAAAGTCATACTACGCTAGAAGATATATTTATTGACCGAAAATATAATTATATAATGATTACGATCAGTCTGGCATCGATAATTGCCAAGTTGCATAAACGTTGCCTTTACAAATGATGGAAAAAATTGTATACCGTCACAATTACAACAAAGGTAGTGATCTTAAAGTAACTAACCCACCAACTAACGGTAAAATTGCATTACAAAAACGTGTTCAGGTCATATAATAATGTATATTTGCCGATTAAAATTATAGGAGTGTTCATGGGTTAAAATACCCGTGATGCCCGTGATTGAATATGCGTAAAATGAATTATGAGCCCCAGTTTTGGGGTTTGGCCTGGCTGGTTAAAGTCGTCGTAAGTGGGTAAGGAAACGGTGTACATATGTTGTAAAATGTGGCTGTTGTTGGCGGGATAGCTACTTTAATATGATAATCAATACTAGTAATAACTGACGTTGCATGTAACGCTAAAACTGATAAATTATGATTTTCATCAAATCAGATAAACAAAACAATAAAACATATATAAGTTGTCGACTTTTTACCTACTAAAGATATCTATGTTGTGAACTACCAGAAACCCACATATATTAATACTAGATAGATAATTACTTTTAAGGCTTGTGCTGCGGAACAACAAGCTATGACAGTGCATGCTACAGCTGTAATGATGAAGAGGTTATCAAGCCAAAGTTCAATGTCACAGAACAAATATGCTGCGATGGACGGGTAAAATAATATGCATTTCATTCCATTGTTTCTCCACTTGCATGATGGTGTGATTTACCTTTTTTCTTCTTTTTTTTTTAATAATTTTTTTTTAATAGCAGCTTTACAAAAGGTATCCGAACGTTTATACCTCCCTAGTTTAACAACGCCGTTACTGATCAATGTACTCGGTATGTGTCCTTGTTCACTTGTACTATGACTGAACAACGATGTGTTATACCGTATTCCGTGAGTCCTCGAGGTTTGGTGCACTTTAAAACCTGTTTTTACCCCCCAGAGGTCTTTTTACCCAGACCGCTGCAAGGCGGTACCCCTATTGTCAAAAGAAGTATAAAAGTCCAAGAGATTATGTGGTTTTCACAGAACACAGTCATCCAAAAACACGAAGTGTAACACAAGCAGCCATCACAATGTCAGTGATAAGAAAAAAAGGCCGATGGGGATTTAAATCAGGTTTTAGGTTGCGCCTAGCCTCACTCTTACCATATTGTCATTCCAATAAAACGCGACAATGTAAATAAAAGAAATTCCCGCCTCAATACAATGCAGAATTAATAGGGAATATAAGTATAACACATAATTGATCACGTATAAATAAATATAAAGCCTAGAAAGCCGCAGTACAAGTACCCAATGACTTGCAACACGGGGAAAAAAACATTAAAAATTAAAAAAAAATCGACAAGACCAAATTTAAAACAACCATCAAACACTACCGTCAATTGAAGTTTTAGGTAAACGTCACCATAATGTCCACACTCTGTTCTGCGACAAAGTGTTTAAATTGCCTTTTTATTTTAAAAGTAGATCAGGGTTACGATAATAAAGTATTTGAATATACTTTGCTTTTATTTTTTTTTATTTTTTTTGTTTCAATGCGTGTTTTTGGTTAACTGTGTTCAGTAAATACTACATTTCCTGTTCGACTTTTATACCTGAAGTGTTAATTAATCGTCTTTTTGCTTTTTATTTCCATGTGTATTAACTTTTTAAGACCGCTTTCTATACGTATTCGTTTATCATATGTTTGCGCAGCCATTTATTACATGAAGGCATGTTATAAACCACAGCATGCTTTTCCATCAGAATCATAAATGTGTATACAATTCCGCTTTTAAATTAAATATCATTTACAGAACTCTTTTGACAATTTGTTTGATTTCAGATAAAATTGAAAAAGAAAAAGAATTCAAGTATAAGAATGTGTATCAATGGAACAGTTGTCGTTTCTTCAAAGACTTCAGGTAATGTATGACCATATGTTTATAAAATTTAATTTCGTTTACCTCGCCTAATGCACTGGATATACAAAATGTAACTGTATTGTTAAATTTCGGTAAAGTGGTGATTTTAGCGGTAAACACAGTTAGTCAATTACCGTACTTTTGAATATTTGAATTTAAAATCAAAACTGCTGCATGGAAACGTTTCAATGACGGGGTGTTTGGGGGCATGAGTGACGGTGTGTATTGAGAGATGCGTGAAGGTAGTGTATCGAGGCGTGAGTGACGGTGGTGTGTGTATCGAGGCATGAGTGACGGTGTGTATTGAGAGATGAGTGAAGGTAGTGTATCGAGGCATGAGTGACGGTGGTGTGTGTATCGAGGCATGAGTGAAGGTAGTGTATCGAGGCATGAGTGAAGGTGTATGTATCGAGGCAGGAGTGACGGTGTGTGTATTGTGGAACGAGTGACTGTGTGTGTATTGAGGCATGAGTAACGGTGTGTGTGTCGAGATATGAGTGACGTGTGTGTATCGAGGCATGAGTGATGGTGTGTGTATTGGGATATGAGTGAATGTGTGTGTATTGGACATAAGTGAAGATGTGTGTATTGGGACATGAGTGGCGGTGTGTGTATTGAGGCATGAGTGACGGTGTGTTTTGGAGTGATGGTGTGTGTATTGAGGCATGAGTGATGGTGTGTGTTTATTGGGACATGAGTAAAGGTGTGTGTATCGAGGCACGAGTGATGGTGTGTGTATTTTGGCATGAGTGACGGTGTGTGTATTTTGGCATGTGTGTCGGAGTTTGTATTTTGGCATGAGTGACGTATGTATATCGAGGCATGAGTGGCGGTGTGCGTATTGGGGCATGAGTGACGGTGTGTGTAGTTTGGCATGAGTGACGGTGTGTGTATTTTGGCATGAGTAACGGTGTGTGTATTTAAATGGTGTTTGTATTTTGGCATGAGTGACGGTGTGTGTATTTTGGCATGAGTGACGGTGTGTGTATTGAAGCATGAGTGACGGTGTGTGTATTGAATCATGAGTGACGGTGTGTGTATTGAATCATGAGTGACGGTGTGTGTATTGAATCATGAGTCACGGTGTGTGTATTGAAGCATGAGTGACGGTGTGTGTATTGAATCATGAGTGACGGTGTGTGTATTGAATCATGAGTGACGGTGTGTGTATTTTGGCATGAGTGACGGTGTGTGTATTGAAGCATGAGTGACGGTGTGTGTATTGAAGCATGAGTGACGGTATGTGTATTGAAGCATGAGTGACGGTGTGTGTATTTTGACATGAGTGATGGTGTATGCATTGAGGCATGAGTCACTCTGTGTGTATTTTGGCATGAGTGACGGTGTTTGTTAGAAGCATGTCTTCTACATTGAAGAAAATATAGATTAAGATATACCCCGTTGATTAATCTTACACCATATGTCAACATATAAAACTTAAGACAATGACTATTTCAGACTGGTATCTATGATTACGCGATTTACACACTTCCTAAGATCTTGGTCATGTTCACTTTCATACAATCATTATCACAATAATCAAACGAGGTTATGACAGGTCATATTGCAACGCATGCATGTTTAGTGGTTGAGCCATGTACTTGTACATCTACACGTACGCGGGCGCGACATTCTACTAAATTCCGACAAATTGTGACCAGAACAAACACCTACAAGTATAGTTTTTTCCCTCGCACAGTCTTCACCTATAACTCCTTACCATAATCCGCTGCTGAGGCTCCTGACTTGATACACTTCAAGCAGGAGATTGCCAAGATGGCATTCTAATGCAGCTGTCCTGTTAGAACCGATGATGGAGCTATATCGGTTGGGTGAATTCCCATTAGGTTTCACGCTTGATGGGTTGGTCTGACAATAAGGAACTGATGCAGTCTGGGAATTTTCCCTTATAATTTCTACCTTTTATATAGCTATTTCTAACTTTCCTATCATTATCATAACGTTACCCTGTTACTTTATACACTAGCCGAAACGTAATTGTCAACCATGTGACAGCGCTTTCGAACGATGTAGATGTAGTCTGCTACTGTGCTTTGCTCGTTTATTGTGCGATTACCCGGTATATTGAGGACCCTACGATGACGTCTACCTAAAGAACGAATTCCTGGTCGCCTCTGCGACTAAATTTACTACAAGCATTTTGATCACATTTAAGTAAACGAATACTACTTGTCATACTGCAAAGAAAATTCTCAGGATTTCATTGGTCAATGCGCCGTAGACATGAGCCCATGTCTACGTCTCGAGACGTGAACATAGGACGAATTCCCCGCAGGTACCCCATTACTCAAATACACAAAAACAAAATGGCGACGATAACGTTGCCGATTCGTTTTGGAAACCGCCGATTGTTTCCTTCCTATCGCTTTTCTGCGCTTTCCACTGTGCGTAAAAGTCTGAAATAATCGTAAGTGTATTTTTTTGGCAATTTTACAGATAACAAAACATTAACATAGTGACAAAATACGTTAATTTTATTAGAACGATGACGTCACGAAAGTAAACAACGTCTAGTTAGAGGCACGTTACGGGTAAATTGGCGCAATACAAATGAAATCGTGTTTTTGGCTGTTTTTTCTTAAATAAATGGTTACAACTTTGAAGTATGACAAATTCGTTATTAAGATTCTTGACAGGGAACATGGGCTCACATTCCCTGCCTGGAAATATATATCCATCCTCGCCTAACGGCTCGGGTGAATATAATTTCCAGGCAGGGAATGTGAGCCCATGTCCGCTGTCAAGAATCCTAATAACTAATAATATATATTATACGTGTAAATTACTTAGCGTTATTTCACATCATAATTATTATATTTTTCAGACCAGTTATCAAATATCACTACGCAAGTTCCGGTAAGCTCTAATCATCACACATACCAAGATGAAAAAAACGGTATTCGAATTATCGAGTTTGACGTAAACGAAGATATAAAGGTCGACAAAAGCGACGATCGAATGATAACAACACTCGCTGTTTTAACAGGTAGTTAAACATGCTTTTGAAAGCACTTTTTGCAACATTTTGATATTTGTCACAATGCTTGTTTTGGTATGTATAACTTATATTTCGAAATTATGTCAAAGACCTCAAACATAGGTCAAACTGTCATTACAACACATAGAAATTGGTATTATGTGTTTCTAATTTTACTGAAAGCTGCAAAAGCAACACAAGGCTTTTTCAACCCGTTTGTTACAGACAGTAGGAACGTTATGATACAGACAGTAGGAACGTTATGATACAGACAGTAGGAATCTTATGATACAGAAAGTAGGAACGTTATCATTATCAATTTCAGCGTAGAAGTCAGGTTGTGATAGTAGTCATATTAATAAATGACCGCTAGGTGTTTTAGTGACCTAAATGTTTATTCATTAACACATCTGAAACTGGCATACAGTTACCGTAGACTCAATGTATACTTTCTTCACATGACCGTGAATGCAAGGAACTACAATGAAAACACAAGGTATATACTATTTTCTAGATACAACCTTTGTAAAATAAATGTCTAGATTTAGGTTTCGATCGTAGATTATCGCGATGTTTATTGACATAAATACCATACAACTCAGTTTATTAAAACGGTTCATACAATGTTAAGCACAAAGATAAAACAATTATATTTTTTTACAGTGTCGGGCGTCTCTGTAGTATTCGCAGGAGTGGTGGTCGTATATCTTACTTGTCGTTCCCGTGCCTGGCGTGGATGCAAACGAATAGCAGACACCAATGAGCAGTCGTGCAAGTCGACATTCAGTCTAAACTCGAATGTCAGTACTCACACAATTAACCACTGCATGAGTGTAAAATTAGCCTTAAAGTGTGCAAATGAACCTCAGAACACACATGAAAACGGAGAAGTGCACGAAGAAGAGCAAATAGCCCTTCTGCCGGGTGATGCGAATAATGCAGATTTAAATGGTCAAATTCATACAACCAATGTAGATATTGACAGTGTTCTCAATACTAGTTACGAATATTGTGTTAAAGATAACATGTTTAGGGTACCATTATCTTACAGTGATTTTGAAAAGAAATGGGATGTCAGTAAAGACAATATTCCTCACAAAGGAAACCTCATAAGCGACCATTTCATTAACTGTGCCACACAGACTGGACCGCCGAAGGAATGCAACAGGAGAACAATATTCGGTCGTCCTTTTGCACACACGTATATGTTAGACGAGTCGAACAGCACCGTGCAAATGCCAAACTCGGACGTCAAAATGAGTTTGCCAATCGAGCTTCTTCGAAAAAATCCAGTTGAAACGCATTGCTCCACCTTTTGCAGTCTTCCATCTTTAAGGAGCAAATTGAACATCACAGATGACCAGTCTATTGCATCCCCTGTAGTAGAGTACGCTTTAACGGGACACAGAAATCTGCCGGATTATGCACGGGTTGTACTTCCGTTTATCGGCGATCCGGATCAATTAGAAGTCTGGAAGTTTGATTCAGATGAAGGGCTAAGTACAACTGCCGTATCTAAGCGAGTTTTGTTGAAGGAGAAGAACAATACCGAGCTTGACGTCTACTATCTTATTGAAGGTACAACAAATCAATTTTTATTATTTATATTAGCCATCAATCGATGGTTCTTTTACCTTTCAGCTCAATGTGTAGCAGAAATTAACACGCTTTTCATTGGTGTTACTTTCTGTGAAAGTGTAAACTATTAACATGTTTACTAGTATCGCCTCGAATATATAGTTGGCACCATACGTAAAATAAAACTGCTTTACTTTCAAGAAGGTACAGTTTTTTTCTAAACTGCTTTGAACGTTAAGTGTATTATGTCACAATTGTGGTTACTAATAAGTCGTCCTGTATCGGTTCTCTTTTATCATACACATACATATTTCTGAACTGGCGCATGTCGCCTTATTTCAGCCGAAATATTTATAATTATCTAATAATAAACGACTATAAGTCTTTGATTCTAACTTATACCATTAAAAATCGTTTTAGAAATACGTCAAACATATGAGTTTGTATACATCTGTTTATAAGTCAACACATAAGCCTTCACATTCATACTATCGTGTTTTTTAACTTTAACAGGTCAATCTGTTATCATATATACGAAGTCTTTCTCCGGATTCTACTGCACTACGTGTATACACAGGGAGCTGAGTCTGGTGGCATTCCTGTTTGGCTCATACAAACGGTTCAGACCTGGTCGCCATGAGATAAGACTTATGTTGTATATTGCCGATGAGGTAGTGAAATTCAAAGATTATCAAAAGGTAATTAGCCAATTTATAGGGAACATATAAACTATTATAACAGTTATTGAAGTTTAAGGTTAACATGACTGAAGTTTATTTAGGTTGAACATCGAACTTGTCATAATTCAATGAAGTGTACACATTACCGATAAATAAACTATTTATGTTTGATAAGTAAGGTGCACCCTAGAACCTGATTTAAACTCCAGCGGCCTGTTTGCTATTGACCGTTCCAAGAAGGTACCCCCTATTGTCAACCCTTTTATATATGTGCGTTGTGTCGCATAGTTTGTTTTCATTTTCTTTGTAATTGGTATTTGTATTGGGTGTGCGTTTAGGGTTGACTGTGTTCGTTCTGTAAATGCTGCTACATGTTCACATCTCTCAACTTTATTCTGTATTAGTTTCTTATAATATTTTTGAAATATGTTAACATAACATGATTTAAAAGATATTGCCTTATATGGGGCTAGAACCTTGAACCTTCGTGTCAACAGGCAAGTAATAGACGACGCTCTAACCAACTGCACCAAAGGAAGTTGCAATTATTTAGTTGCACCACAAGTATATACAAATGTTACTATCTGCAATCTGATTGGTTCCTATCCTTCTGCACGTGAGTATGTATTACATTACTGTTACAGAGGATGGTAGATATAGAACAAAACGAAGGCAGGACTTTAAAGGTTCAACAAAACCTTATTCTACAGGACGAGTTGCAAGAAAACGATTATCTTCGAATATCCGTAACTCCAACAGAAGGCCATGAAAAATTCTGGATGCACAAAACTCATCCAATAACAAAAAAGCCTATAAAATCAGAGGAGGAGGAGGTAAGACAATTGAGGCGTAATGTAGTGAGAGAAAAAAACGGGAAACCAGTCCATCACAAATTAGTTTTACTAACATTTCAATACATTTATAAAATGTGTCCATCTCTCGTGAAGCCGTGATATCAAATACTAATAGTCTGACTTTTAAATTCTTTACATTGACATAGGTATAGTAATCAAAACCATATCCTATTTTATAATCTACCTTACTGATAAGCTTAAACTGTGTCAATATTTTAAAGTTTTTTTATAGTAAAGAAGTAAGATTATTTGCCCTTTCTTTATTTCCCGGCTACATTCAATGCACATTATATTTCTCTCAGCTAATGTTTCGTGAAAACTGGGTCTCGTAAATCAATATAAGTGTGTTAATAGTGGATTTGCTATTTTAAATCACAATTGGTTTTAATATCAAAGTTATATGTATTCTAGATATCACAATTGGTTTTAATATCAAAGTTATATGTATTCTAGATACCGCTAAAGAAAATTGCACAGAAGTGTCCCAGCTGCCCAGAATGTCATCTACAAACCAAGGAGGTACCGTACTGTGTCGAGTGGTACCTGACAAATAAACCAGATACCACGCCTGACTACACATTTCAATGTCTGGTAGATGTTATTTGTGTGAAACAGTGTGACTCCAGCACAGAACATCCACAAACATATCTTATAATTGACGAATTGAATCTGAGGCCAGAAGATAGAATACCGTTTGAGGTGGGTTTATTTGTTAAACTGTTGTATTTTATAAATAACCCGTAATATTGTTTTATTGGCTTAAACAAGTCCCTTGATTGCCTTTCCGCAATTTTTAAATTGTCACCATTACATATAAACCATGTTATTAATATGTGTCATTTCGTAATACTCAGTATATTAAAAGACACAACATATTTGATATTCGATTACTAGTATTGTTTTGGTTTGTTCAAATCAGGTTTGTATTTTATGTTAGTACACCAGTTTCTTCGTCCCAAAGGTTAATATAAGGCGATAAATAGTGGCATAAGGTTTGCTCTACTTCTTTCATTTAAAACACATGTTGCACGATGACTGCAATATCACTCTAGAAATACCAAGTGTTACGTTTTTAAATGTACTGAGTGTAGTTTACGGCCTATCTGAGTGTGATTAATCAGCAAATAAGATACAGCAGTCACCCATCACATAGCTGTACTTAAAGTATGTATTTGCTTTGTCGTTTTCAAAATAGCGTCTTCTCTTTTAGAACTGAGCCTTTCATTTCGTGAATTATTTCGGTTCAAATTTATTTTGATATGTTAACTTTAGTATTTCAAATTTTAGGATTAATGATATACTGTATAGGTAAACACATGTGTTTAAAAGTTGTATTTATATACTGATATTCTACTTTAGGAGAGTTCCGATGCACAGCATATTCATGATATCAAAGAGTATATGTCTTCGTTAGTATCAGAAAGACAACAGGATATAGTTAATGAATTGTGGTAAGTTTGCATAGCCGTGATTAAGAACTACCTATATGTCATAAACAAACATATAGGAAGACATCGATTTACAATACGCAATATAAAAACGTGTCTAATTCTGTGATTTATGTAAATTGTCATCAATACTAACACAACACATATGCAATATAACATACAAGAAGATATCAATGTACAATACAAAATATATAAAACATGCGTAATTCTGTGGTTGACATGGTATATTGACTCTTACCTGTGATACGCAGGCTTCATAACCTCTGCTCCCAGCTAAATTCCATTTTGTTTATTTCGCCCATTAGTTCTAGTTTAGGGCAAAGCGTTTTGTTAGAAACTGGGACCATACGCTGATCACCATGGAATGGTGTGAAAACACCTCACTGAAGGTTCCATGTTCACCGTCATATGCATACCACCGTCGGGATAGCTCAAATTTCTGTACTATTGGCATTTTAAATATTGAGTTCTGCTCAACCCGGGACTAGAGGGCGTGAACGGTAGCAAGGATTTTTCACTACCGTTCATGAACAATCTCAAATCAAACCGAGACTGCAATATATTTTGTATTTATCGTGTTCGATAATTTCCAAATTTCTCCTTTCATACTTGTTATTGTAAATGTGCATCATTGCTAATACAACACATATAATACATATAACATAAAATACATCGGTTTACAATACAAATATATAAACAAATGTCTAATTCGGTGATGTAAGTAAATGTTCATCAATGCTAACACAACATATATATGATATGTACCATATAAGAAGACATCAATGTATAAGACACATCATACACAACGTGTCCAATCATGTGATATGTGTAAAGGCACAACACATATAACAATAAGTACACACGTCGAACATGAATTGCAGCTTTCACAGAACACAGTAAACCCCAAAACACTCAAAAGGACAAATATGAATGGCAATGTTATCAAAGAATAAATGCATATGACGTCACAAACACAAAAAGGGTTGACAATAGGGCTACCGCCTTGGACCGTCAGTGGCAAAAAAGGCCGCTGGGAGTTTAAACCAGGTTCTAGGGTGCATCAAACCGCACACTTACCCTACTTAATCCCAATAAAACGGGACAGTGTAAATAAAAAAATCCCTGCCATGAACTATTCTCTAACCAACAAGGCAGCATTAATAGGCAATATAAGTAAAACACAAAGATGCTCCTACATATAGACATATACCAACATTTAAGAAAACATCAATTAACAATATGTGATCTATGTAAATTACACACTAATATAATTATGATAATATGTATATAAGCATAGGTGCATTAATTGTTGACAAATGTCTTTATTACCAAAGTACATCCCAAAAGTAACACCATGAACGGTCATATATATGTTACTCTCATTGTATGATATATTTTCGTTCAAGAACATAATTATTATAAAGCAGAATAAAGAACAGTTAGGAAAGAACTATACAAATGTAGATTAAAATATAATACAATATAATAGAATATACTTAAAGAAAATCAGCAAAATTAACCAACTCAACTGCGCTATTTAGGGCGTAGTTTTGTCCATGGACCTGAAGGTTCACGATTCTAGCCCCATCTAAGGCAAAACAAATTAAAATCCATATTGCGTTAAAATATTTTTGAAAAAAATAGTATTACAAAAAAGAAATAAAAGTGATAGGTTCCTACCATACTGCACGAGAGTATTCTTTTATTGTCATGTATGCAGTGTCCGTTTGTATATTCCAGCTCCAAGTTCAGCTTACCAGGGAAAACGGTAAATGACGTGTTCAACAATCTCCAACAGAAGCTGACTCCTTCTGGAATATATGACGCTGTCATTGCCGCGTTGAACAGCAAACACATGTTTAAGGAACTTGATCAGTTGCAGAAAAGACAAGTGATACCTGAAAGATATTTCCCCAAACCACAACAGCGTGTAGAGCCAGATACGCAGGAGATAAACGCTAGAATGACGTCCGCACACCGGCAGCCATCCATTACGAACGTAATACATTTGCAACAGGAAGCCATCCAAGGACATACTACTCCAGAACCTCGCGATATCAACCCTGTTGATAATTCTGAACTAGGTGTCACTGCAAGTCCTGTAATTATTAATGGTATACATGATAACAATAGCAGTAATGGTGCACATATAGAAGAGTATGGTAAACCACAACCAGTGGAAGTCGTTTACTGCAGAACAGAATTTACAACAAGTAGACCACCGTGTTCTTTTTCACTAAGAAATCCTAAAGATGATTCGGAATGCACTGTGCCTTTCATCGCAAGAGACCAAGTGCGACGTGAATTGGAAACAGGCGTCAATAATACTTATCCAGATACGGATAATGAGCAGCTACCTGTACAGGAAAATGCATCTATGGATGAAACTACTGTCAAAATCACGGGATCAGAATTTAATGACGATGACTATACTGTATAAAAATAGAAATACAAGCAGAGACGGTAAAGTGATTATGTAATGGAATGGATAAGTTCGTTATGTGAGATGAATCTCAAATTTATTGATTATATTAAGCAAAATAAATTTATAAACAATATAAATACAGCATATTGTGATTTTGTCAAAACAAACTTTTAAAACTCATTGTATATAATATATGTGTGCATTTTTTGACTGTATAATCATGCTTTTTGTATTAAGAGCCTCTGTATATTTTTGAAATGTTTATAAAGATTTTGATGAATAACTTGTAAGATATTGACCGTGTGTCGAATATCATAGTACACTCATGTTTTGCTCCTTATTGCTCCTTATATTGTATGGCCTTGTAAGTACTGTATATATCTGTTCATTGTGTAAGTTCGTGTTTTATCCTAAGAGTAAAACAAAACTTATAAAGTACCGAACTTTAATATACAGACGTATGCTATTTTCACATAGAAAATGAATATTGGTACATCTATATTATGTGCTAAAGACGAAGTCTAAAACTATTGACGACGAACATAGCGTTTAATAAACAAACGGATGTCATGTGTACCAGGAAAATGAATTCCTACTACTGATCACATTATGATTATAGTATATGCTTATGTTTTTTGTATATGAAATGCCGTAGATTCAATGCTGATGCCCCGTGTGGTTCCCAGGCAAAGAATAAGGTCACTGCAGATCCCATTAGAGAGGTAGGCAGAGGGGGTAGAACTCCCCTCAAATTCATGATCATTTTATCATTTTTTACTCATGCTCATTAAAGGTCTTCATCATGACCCCTGTATTGTGTCAGGTGGCATCTCGCTCCAATCACTAGAGCAGTGGCAGAAAAACAATAAACGTGGCTCCAGCGTAAATGGAGTGTCTACAATATAATTTGAAGCAACTCTGCAGTTCTTGCAGGTGAAAATGTTCTAGGCCCATTCACCATAGTTTTTCGCTTTGTACATGGAGGATGAGTCGGGCATGTTCATTCCTGTTAGGCGCCATTTAACCGTGCATGTGTTGTTGCGCCTTAAAACCCAATTCAATTCGATACTTACTGGTATGCAAGTAGTAGCCGAACAGAAAATAGTGTTTATTGTACTGTTTGCTGTTTTTTGATATTATTCAAACAAAAACAACTTACAGAGTAAAGTTAAGTTCACTTCATTGTTAAAAATGACAACATCGGATTACAAGCTCGCGCACGCGCTGTTAATAGGAGCCCTCAAATGGGTAACAGTAACCGTTGATTGACAGCAGTACAGACGTAGTAGCCGAATTGCTAAAAAAACTGAAACATTTATGGTCATTACCCCTATTGGACGCCCCATTCCGTAAGAAAGACAACTCATCCCGTTTATGACCTAAATATATTAACAAGAGATGTCTCCATTACGTCATGTATTACGTCAATTGGAAATGTCCGCTACTGCAGTATAATCAGATTTGACCGATCGATATTTTACTGCAGTATTGTATTTGTCCAATATTGTTTATGCCTACATGTTATATAAACAGGGTTATATATATAAATTAGAGTTTTAATTTATTATCGTCTGCTGGTGTTGTCATGGGGAAGCATTGTTTAAATATTGGAGAGCAATTAAAAACACATAACTGCGCATGCGTGGTTAGCGCGCGACTTCCCCGCGCGCAAATTTACGCGGAAATGAGTGCTGAGAAGAAAATCATTTATATTACGGTACATATTTACTTTTTCGTATATGACGATTCTTCTGATGATGTAAAATGTATTTTTTTATTAAATTAAATTGATATTTTCTATTGAAGAGCTACGAACGTCGTTTGTTTACGGAAATTCGGATACTACTGCTGTTCGGCTACTACTTGCATACCAGTATAGTTTAAATAAATGTTATCTTTAATAGCGTCAACAGCAGAACATCTAATTTATTCACGCTTTGGTGAAGAAACTGTCGTCCCTCAGGTTTTCAGGTCATGCCCTTGATAGTTTTGTTTTGGGCTGTAACTGCTGTGTTGTTCAGTACAAGTCTAGATACATCCTAAGGTGTTTTAAAATTCAGATTACTAAACAAAGAAAATAAATAAAAACAAAAACACTATGTGGTATTTAGGCTGTTCCGCTTATCGTTACTTACAAACTCAAATACACATCGCTATTAAACACATTACACTGAATATTAACAAACAGGTTAAAATACATCTCAGATCAAGTCATATAAAGTATATGAGATATTGTAACGGGCGCCTCGTCACTTGAAATAATATGGACTCCGAGAAAGCTAGGTTAGATGAGCTACCTACCGACTGTCTATAACCTTTTCAAACAAAGGGGTAAAGAATAAAGTATAAAAATCACCGCTTTATGCTTCCCTCTCCTTATTTATATCTTAGTAGGGAAATACATACAATAACATGATGATAACAGCATAAGAATCACTAAATAATATCAACCTAAATCATTACATTGACATCTGTTTACTTAAATGCCCTGAATTGAATACGTAAAAACTATATACGCAGTGTGCAGCCTTAAACATGAATTTTGGAGTCTAGGATCTGCAGAAGTCCTAGCTATATATATTGCACAAATAAAACTATGGGGTGCAAAAGCGCGCAAATGAGCACTGTGGTCAAATAAAACGCGCAACCTCAACCATACGCTTTTATTGTGCGCAAAGCGAACATACAAATCTTGTACGATTTGACACTCTCGTCTATTTCAGACAAGAATTAAACAAATTTTATGAATGAAAGTAGCGTAATTAAAGTTTCATACAACTAGAATGATGAATAAATAACATGACTAATGCAAAAGTGTTTGCGAAAAGATCGAATTGACAGATTTAAATTCACCGCACAAAAAGGAGATACATCCAATTCGATTCTCAGAGTATAGAATTGTCACAAATAAAGACACTTTATGCAATGAATTCACATAAACTGCAACCACTGCCTAGGACTTTTGAATTCATTACAAAACACATACTACTCCTCGGCATTTTACAGAGCGGTTCACAACCAAGAATGAGAGCACGCGCCTGCCTTCAATCTCTCCCAGAGGCCATTACATTGACCTCTGTCAACGTCTAAAAAAGTAGTCCGTGATCACATGATAATTTGTCACATGACCATAGCTAAAATATAAAAATAGCAACAGAACTTCAACACCGTGACACCACCAACTATCGGCCGTTGATTGAAATGTAAGCAATCGAAAGAAACACGACTGCTTGCAATCAGTACTGTTATTCATTCGATCTTTGGAGATCGCTGAGCCCGATACTTATATTTAGTTATCGGTGGTACTTTTTCGATTTCATTTTGTTTTCTTACTTAATTTTTGATTCGGTGGTTCCACTACTCCGGCCGATAAAAGGCTCTGGGTATTGTTTAACCACTTATAGGATATGTTGTCTGCTTTTGAATTTAGTATTTTGGCTGTTACTTGTGATACGCAGGCTTCATAACCGCTGCTCCAAACTACATTCCATTATGTTTATTTCGCTCTTCGGGGCATTTAATTTATTAGATACTGGGACCATACGTTTCCTCACAAAACACATACTACTCTGCGGCCTTTTACAGAGCTGTTCACAACCAAAAATGATAGCGCGCGCCTGCCTTACGTCAAAAACTTTGAAAAGTGAGAACGGGCAGAATGAGTATTAAATCATTTTTCTTCAAATGCAGTTAAATAAATGAAATAAATGATGTAGAATAATTTTAGCTCAATAAACTATTTATTTAACAGTATTTCTGATTTTCCCTTTCTTCGTGACAAACGTGAGAATAGTGATTCAGTGCAGAAAAACTCGGATTTCCCATTTTATTTCCCGCTTCCGGTTAGGTATAATTTATAATAGGGTCTATATTCCCCAAATAGTTACTATGGTAAACATCCCATCATGCAACGTAATTCCGGATCCAAAATGGTGATCGCTGCTTTGAATATGTGATTACATCGATACAACATGGCAAGCTGATATGATAAACATAAGTTAAACTCTAAAGTAAGTTAACATTATGAATATACGTATGATGAAAATAAATATACTGCTAACTTGCAACTACACGCGTAACATTAAACTGAAAGTAGCATGAACCACTTTGTCTTATAATCACCACCGTGAAATTAACTTCTTGACAAAGATAAATATGTCTACTATTCACTTTTTGTTATTATAAATGCCTAATATAACCCGTAGTCTCGTATCTCGTTTGCAATAGCTACACACTGTCACCATTTCTCATCTGTACATGTGTTACACGGAACCGTCTGGTAAAATGTGATTATATACATGCAAACAAAATGGTCCGTGGCTCCTCCCTGTATACTCTACTCCCTGTAAATACTCAACATTCATATTCTGACTCCTTTTCTAGTATTAATCAAAGGGGGTCGGCATGATGTTGGGATGGTGTTCAAATGGTTTGGTATAGAGTCCTAAAGCCCGGATGGAGTTCAAATGGTTTTGTATAGAGTCCTAAAGCCCCAAATATACAAAACCCATGTTACTAAGTATACATATTGATGGTGTTCAAATAGTTTGGTATACTTAGTAACATGGGTTTTGGATATTTGGGGCTTTAGGACTCTATACCAAACTATTTGAACACCAGATCAATATGTATACTTAGTAACATGGGTTTTGGATATTTGGAGTTTTAGGACTCTATACCAAACCATTTGAACACCATCCCAACACCGTGCCGACCCCCTTGGTATTAATGAATACACTTACAAATTCTTTATTACATAGTGTAGATTTGTTGAAGAAACCTCAACGACACAAAATAATTGTATTATGTTAAATACCAAATTATTGACATATCAATGTGATGTCATGTAAACAAAGAATGCAACTACATTAAACTACATTAAACATCTTTGATATGCCCATTGTGATACAATACTTATTAATAGAGAAACTTGATATTAAAGTGATTTTGCTTCTGTACAATCCTATTTTTGTCAAATGTGTTTAGATCGACTAAGCCGAAGGCTCAATGTGATCTATTGAGATCACTCTTTGTCCTTCCGTCGTTCACTTTTGCTCAAACGACTTTTACTCAGAAACCGCTTGGTCAGTTTGACCAAACTTCACATCGGTGAACCTTAGGTCAATGCTTTTCAAATTTGTCACCCAAGATGGCCACTGTTACTAAAAATAGTAAAAATCTTAAAAATCTTCTTAAGAACCTCACAACAAATTTTGGTAATTCTTTTTTAGAAATGTTCACCAACCACTGAACTATCAAGTTTTTTTCAAATGAAGTCCTTGGAGTCTAAAATGGCTGTGCCCCGGTGTCCAACGTTTGTATATAGAGAGTTTGTATATACTTATATATATAGGGAAAATCTTGAAAAATCTTCTCTGAAACTACAAGGCACAGAGCTCTCATATATTACATGTCCCATCAGCTTATGGTCCTCTTCCAAATTTGTTCAAATGGTGACCCTGAGGTCAAATCTGGCCCACCGCAGGGATCACAGTTTTACATAGTTAGTTAGGAAAATATTTAATCTTCTCTTAAACTACAAAAGTTAGCGGTCTAATATTGTGCATGTAGCATAAGCCTATGGGCCCCTACACAGTTTGTTCAAATGATGACACCGGGGTCAAGTTTGGCCCCGCCCAGTGGGTTCACAGCTTTACACAGAGTTATATAGGAAAATCTTCCCTGAAACTACAAGATCTAGGGTGTAATATTTTCATATAGCATAAGCCTAAGATCCTCTACCATGTTTGTTCAAATGGTGACCCCAGGGTCAAATTTAGCTCAAGGGTGACAGTTTTACGACATATTTAACCTGCAAAGAGATTTACAAGACTCTGCCTAATTTGATGCCCAGATGGATGATTTGCTCCATCGTAAATATTTTCCATGTCCTCTTCATTCACTTCCAAGATTGGTTTTAGTACGTTTACATCTATGCACTTGTTATGCAACTTCATACATGCCAATATTATCTTGGCACACTTTTCAGACTTGAAAAGAAGGCAGCCTCCTGTCTTGTGCAAGCACCTATTACATAATATAAAGAAACGAAACCATTTTATATTTAATATTGACCCAGTTCACAATTTTTTTTTGAGTTATTATGTCAAAGAACAACTAAGGTCATGAAATTGTCAAGAAAATCACTACTTGCCACTTCATGTACCTACGGACAGTTTTGAAACTTTTCAAAAATATTTACCTGATTACATGCAGAAATAATTTTAGATAATTCACTTTGATTTCAATAACAGGAAATTCTTGCCATAATGGCATATATAATGTTGTTAGAAACTAGAAATGTTTGGACCCAAATGCCCTCGCTGTACAATATCAACCCCAATACTGGCTTTCGAATATTATAACTAGAGGATCTTACAGGAGTGCCTATTTAATATTGAATTTATTAAACGAGTTGGATAAACTTATATGATGCAAGGCTGTGCCCGAGCATTACATCAGTTGTATACGAGTTTAATAAATTCAATATTAAATAGGCATGAATGTGACATAAATCAAAAAAAGCATCGTAAACAACATTTATTTTTGTATCTGCCTATATATAACGTTGTCGTATGATGACTTCATATTCTTCCGAACGACACCGAACAGCGGAACTACCTCGTCGATTTCCATAATCTAGTATTTTGAGTGGTTACGGAAATCGACGAGGCAATACCGATGTAATCCAAGCTGAACGGAAAAGACCGAACGATGATTCTGCCCTCATTTGCATGTTTATTTAACTAGTGGAATATGATAAATACATCATGGTTTTATTACACTCCCACACCGTAAGTTATGTGATGAAATATTAAAGTGCCATTATCAAAAGTCAATGGACCGGAATAGTGTCAGCAGCTAATCCTCATATTCAATATTGATACTTCCTAAAAGTATGTCAAAGAGATTTAAAAGGAGGAGTCCAGTATTTCCTTATACACTCTTCTTCTGATATTCTTTAATACCAAGTTCCAGCAAAATCTGTTAAGAAGTTTAGGAGTAGTCGGGACAAGAAAGTGTGATGTGCATGTATAGGTACAATGGCAAAACTTTATCTAGATAATTAGCATAATTGTATATGTCACTGAGTCTTCCTGTCTTAAGTACCCCTCGAAATATACTGACCTAAATCTTGACTTCAGCAAGCCAAACGCTCGCTCCACCACCATCCTGGATTTTGAATGGGCATTGTTGAACGCTACTTCTGCTGGAGTTGCTGGATTCGGCAATGGTGTTACTAGGTAGGGCCTTAAGGGGTATCCGGAATCGGCTAAAAGCCAGCCAATACTATTAGAGCTAATAGAGTCTTTGACGCAGCTGTCATCAAATACAGATGCATCGTGTTGTGATCCTGGCCAATTTGATACAACGTTGGTAAATCTGTAATTATGAGAAATAGACGAACAATAAGATGAGATAATTTCTAATTAAAGTCGGCAAGACACACATAGCACCATTTGTGAAACTAAGCATATTAGAAATAGATTACGTTCTGTCGGATTTGTCAAAACAAAAATAACAAGACCTTGAAGATCTACTGATATGTTTTCGATAGCTAGATCAATATTCCTTTGACGTTTAATGAAAATCTGTCAAGTAGTTTTAGAGGAGTAGTCGCTACAAGTTTTTACTATATAACTCTATCTAAACTAAGATGGCCTTGGCAGCAATGTTTAATGTTGAATCAAAATAATTTTCAACAGGGACTAACACCATGTCATGTTGATCTTTTTAGAAAAAGTCTCATATCAAATATCACTTACAGTTTTCAAGAAGTAGACGCTACACATTTGTTTTTTAAAAATCTATTTTTAGCCTTGGTGGTGGCCATATTGAATTTCCATCCGACCTGAAATTTTGCTTGGATCAACTAGATATCAAGAGCAACATTCCCCTGAAGTTTAATGAAAATCTGTCAAGTAGTTTCAGAGGAGTAGTCGCTACATTTTTTACTATATAACTCTATCTAAACTAAGATGGCCTTGGCAGCAATGTTTAATGTTGAATCAAAATAATTTTCAACAGGGACCAACACCATGTCATGTTGATCATTTTAGAAAAAGTTTCATATCAAATATCACTTACAGTTTTCAAGAAGTAGTCGCTACACATTTGTTTTTTAAAAATCTATTTTTAGCCGTGGTGGTGGCCATATTGAATTTCCATCCGACCTGAAATTTTGCTTGGATCAATAGATATCAAGAGCAACATTCCCCTGAAGTTTCATGAAAATCTGTGAAGTAGTTTCAGAGAAGTAGTCGCCACAACAAAAAGGTTACGGAGAGATGGACGGACGACGGACGCCGCACCACGCCATAAGCTCTACTGATCTTTGATCTTTGATCAGTAGAGCTAAAACAAAACGCGTAAGTCTGTTAAATGATTCATTTTTATTTAAAAGATATTAAAGTAACATGTTGATTTATTATTCCTTTTTAAAATTTACATTCCTATTACAAAATGCGTCTTCTTGGAACTTGGAATGTAGACCATATATGACAGGGTTAAATGTTTGTTTTGTGTTTTAATTTTAATTCGAAATAATGTATTTGATGTCACATTATACACACTGTCCTGCAGATAAACAGAGCTTAAAACAATTTACAAAACACAAGAATTATGATCTTTGAGAAACAATGTCAGGATTTGAGGAACATCGACAAGAGCTTAGTAACGTACTGGTTACCTACTTTCGGTTTCACTATACCATCGTAATTACAAATAAACACCACATTTAACCCCTGGAAATTCAATAGTCTGACAGGTCATATTTATAACAACTACAAACAGCTTACCCACATTATATATGCACAATGCGTCCTAAATCTGTCTATAAGCAAATTAACACTGTGCACTCCCTAAACAGTATCGGTGTCGAGACCCCACTAGCTCGAAATCCAGTGAAAACGAGAGCGAGATTTGATAATGGCAAAAGGGTGAATATGGTCATGACCGAGCAATTAGCCTGGTTATATCAATAATATCTCATAAGATAAATGTTATTGCAGACTGTGCACATTATAATGCCAAGGTTGTAGTGTTCATTCGAGTCAGAATAGTAGTTAAAACTTATATTTACCTCAACGACATATCTGCAACGGGATCCGGTCAAAACGTACCGTTACCAAAACGTACCGAGTCAAAACGTACCCAAACATAAGTCAAAACGTACCCAAACAAAAGTCAAAACTTACAAAAGCCAAAACGTACAATATATAAATAAAAGTTACATTTTGATGTTTTAATGAATAAATACATTGCTTGCATGTTTTTTTGATTATGATTCGAAAATGATAAACAAAATAATATTACTTATATTGATTTTTTATTTAAAATTGCTCGCATGATGTACTTGTAGATATGAATACTACACAGAGGTTTTTGTTGTTTTATCACACTGACCAATGCTATTTGCGATCAGATGTTTTGAGTTTGGTGTAGCATCAAATGCATTATTTATAATGGATCCATGCATTACCACATGATTAAATGATGGGTTACGGTACGCATTTCCAAACTTGTCAATGATTTAAGTTTCTTTAAATTACAAATAATTATATCGTTATACCTGGTTTGTTTCAAAAGAAAAATATAAATATATATTTAATTTTAAAATCAGTTCAGATATATTGCAAAAAAAATAAGTAGCCAGACCAGACCTTAGTTTTACATACTTTATCCTTAGAACACAATGCAATACTGGATGTGGATCACATTGAAAATAAGGTATTCACACATTCAAAGAATTTCACACATTTTAAAAATTTCACAGTTAACAACTGCTAATTAGCAGGAATTTGAGGATAATTGCTCTGGACTTTCTCGGTTGTAACACTAAAATTAAAATTAATTAATCAGTTCTAAAATCATAATTACAAATTTATTGAGGTGAATCTACAAGGAAAAAATAGAAAAGAAACTCAGTAATGACATTTTTTTTTGTTCACATAACATCAAACATTGTACACACCTACGCCTTGCACAACAGGTTAGAGTTTCCCCATTTTGCTGTGAATCAAAAGTTCGTCTGTGTTGTACCGTCATGACCTTTCTCGCCCGGTTGAAAATGAGAAGCGTTTACCTTTTAAAGCACATCTAGACCCTGATCTACCCTGATCAAACGTGGCCTTTTGAGACAGCCTGCTTGATCATTTCCGATTGGCCCGAGATTACCAAGCGTGTAACTGTTGGCCAATAAAAACTGAACGCCACCAGATTGATCTGTCAAAGTGAATGTCAAACATTTTGTTCTGCACTCATTGTTTCTGCCCGGCACCAAGTTATTGTTTTAGATCTATATAGCTTCATTTCGTGTCGCGTAGTGAAATGAAACATGACTTTTTCGAAAGAATTGGGTAGCGAGGAAAACATTGACATTAAGATGGGTTGGAGCGGTGTGCCTTGATAGATATTGAATACAATTGGACATTACTTTTACTCAATGAAAAAGTACCTCAACTGTCACGATTTTCTGTAATAAGCTTTATGGATGATGAAAATACACATATTTAAATCTTAGGAACTATGAGCTTTTGCAACATTAATTTATGAAGGCACTGCAGGTAGACGTGTAATATAAACGGGTCCTGATTAAAGTACCCCGGGGAAGTGTACCACCACTTTCGTGTTTTATTAATCCGAGCCTTCTCTGACCTTACCAGCCCTTTTTACGATTTTGACATTTCATCTGGCTGTGTACATAAAAAGCAACACAAAACATGGCGAGGTTATGCATGATGTACACAAACAGTACTAGTAATAAATACTGATGAAGGTGAGTCTTATGTACATTTTATAAACCGCGTGTAGTTAGTTACACGCATTTTTCCCCAGCGGTGTCAAAATTGACTGACAGCAGCGTCTCACGAGGTGAAACGTCGATCGAGGTCAGTGGGTGCCGAAATGTCTTTGATGTCGCTACCGACTTCGCTTGTCACAAAACGGGGAAACTCTAACCTGTTGTGCAAGGCGTAGTACACAATTTAAAAGCAGGGTACCACAATATATATATATATAATGTATGCTTATTTTTAAGAAATAAACTATTAACTTCGCATACTTGCAGGAACGTTCCTGATACTTTAGAGCGATTTACCGTGATTTACATTTATAGCCATTTTAAAGCCTCATTGCACGTACACAAATATACAGCGAAAACGAAACAACTGCAACTGCCTGCACATTGATCGCGTGGTAGCCCTTCCTGCAGACAAACGCTTCCTCGTCCTGTGATGGTGCAATGATTGGTATCAGTGTGCCATCTAGAGCACCTACCACATTTGGAAGTCCGGCAACTCTAAAATACTCTCTCTTTGTTCTGTCCAGATCTGCTGGTTCTTCTGGGAATTCAATGTTATAAAGTCGGTTGTTAATATCATCAACAACCAACCCAATAACTCTAGATGCTGAAGCTCGTCTAACACCGTGAAGGTCGCCGACCTCAGGTAAAAAATCTCCCTTGGCCAAATATCTCAATGTTACCAAAACCTGAAATGAAAAAAAAATTGAATGCAATATTTTGAAAGATATTCCAATATCATTTCACACCTTGACTTATTATAGGCTATAAAACACAACCATGCTGCTAATTAAAACAAGAGGCCCAACCGCCTGGAAGCGATTACCTGATGATGAGAAATAGATGCCAAACTGGTTGGCATGTAAATTAAGATGTGTGGCCAAGTTGATTATTTAAAATGCAAGTGATTGCAAAAGCTTTTAAACAAAGCAGATAAGACAATGAAGCTAACAAGATACCTAACAGGACATAATAACAAAACTGGTATTATGTTATTTTGCGCACAGACGGGAATATGGAATAGAGCTTTCACTTGGGCTTTTGTTGTGATTAATGTATTTTTAATTAACTATTACAGCCAATTCAACGACAAGCCATAACAAATCTCCTCGCCACCTACACAATTTTTAAATTGAACTTGATGACCCCTGCACACCACTTTGTATGTGCAAGTTGTGTGAAAAGATCTTAAGAGATTGCAGCGTAGAGCGACCCAAGGGAAGGACAAAAATGACTGCATAAAGCAGGTGGCTGCTAAACACATGCCATTGTTTTGTTAAATTTAACCTGAAGGGAATTTGAATTTAAAAACAGGGATGCTTAAGGCAGGTGGCTGATAAAAAGGGGGTAACCCCCAACACAGGTTTGACTCACTGGAATTGATTTATTTTGTATTTGACCTTTTAAACGGCCTCAGGGCACCTGCGGGCAGAGGTAACACTAACTAGAACAATCACCTTTTATACTCCTGCTACCTACACGTTGATAAATACAGCGGACAAAGATTTTCATGATGAGGTAATGGTGACCTTGACCTTTGATCTACTGAATTCAAAATCAATAGGGGCCATCCTCTCATCACAGGCAGTCCACCCATGAAGTTTTATGAGATTTGCTTGAGGAGGAAAGGAGTTACATAGCGCACAAGGATTTTCATTTGTTATGTTTAAAAACAAAATATATATATATATATCTTGATTACCTACCTAACCCCACCAGGGTCAAACAGATGAAGAAGGAACAATGTTTTCCCTGGGTATTTTCATTTGAGACCAACACAAAATTCTTAATTGAGCCCGATGACCCACGGTCGCCCAATTCCCTTGATTAGTCAAATGCAGCAGTTGAAAAAATAAATTCTGTGAAGATCCCCCGACGAAGTGTTAATTGTCCTCTGGGAAGATGCAAATGCAGACGGGAAAAAAATCAATTTTTATTTATTTTTTTGGTGGGTGGGGCAGCAAGTGGATGCCTTCATAGGGTGAGTATTTGTGCCAATTTATCTCTAAATCCCTCCAAGCATGACAGTTATAGAGAGCGGGAAAAAAATGGACCTAACTAAAAGCATATACGAAGTATATGACCTTGACCTTGACGATACAAAACCGGGTGTTGGGTTCTGCACGTGGTCTTGATAAGGTTAGTATTTGTGCCAATTTATTTCAAAATCCTCCTTGCATGTGCTATTTATGGAGCGGACACGAAATGGACTTCAGTATATGCAAATGAGGATAAGCGTTTGAGGTATATGTCCTTGCCCTTGAAGATACAGCCCCGAGTGTTGGGTTCTGCACGTTGTCTTCATGAATTGAGTATTTGTACCAATTTATTTGAAACTCCCTCCATGCATGTGAGAGTTACAGAACGGACACGAAATATATTTATGATAAGAAGTTGATGACCTTAAAGATACAGACCCGGATGTTGGGTTCTGAATATGGTCACAATGAGATGAGTGTGCCAATTTATTTCAAAATCCATCCATGCATGTGAGAGTTATGGAGTGGACATGAAATGGTCCTTATTATAAGCATATATATAAGACGTAAATGACCTTGACCATGGAGATACAGACCCGGGTGTTGGGTTCTGTACGTCGTCTCAGTGAGATGGGTATTTGTGCCAATTTATTTCAAAATCCCTCCATGCATGTTAGAGTTATGGGTCGGACACAAAACCTTATTATATTATATGCATATAAGAAGTATATGACCTTGACCTTGGAGATACAGACCCACGTGTTGGGTTCCGCACGTCCTCTCAATGAGATGAGTATTGGGGCCAATTTATTTTAAAATGCATGTGACAGTTATAGAGCGGACACGAAAATGTAACAGACGGACTAATGTACATACGGACAACGCCAAATCTATATTGTCCTTCAAAATTCGTCAGGGGATGATAAAAAAAGTCTGATATGTAATAGACGACGTCGAGAATACATACCATGTTATGTGCAAATATCTTTAGAAAAAAAAATAGCATAACAGAATTGTTGGATTAAATGTATTTGACCTTTTGACCGTCACCCCGCCACATGGACATGGTCCTGTAGAGAAGTCTTTCACAAAATTTGGTTGAATTCTGTGTAGTATTTTAGGATGAGCCGTGGTAACGGACGGACATACAAACGGAGTAGTTTAAAATACATCCTACACTTTTTTAAGTGTATGTGCATTTATGCATTAGGCAGTAATACTTGTACCGATGAGATTGCATTTAAAACAGATAGAAATTAGAACTCAAAGGAGTTTACAAGCAACGTTGCAGTTAATAATATGTTTACACATTTCTCGAGGCCGTGTTACCCTTGAATAATTATAATAAATGCTTACTTGATAAATATTCATGAAGATAATTAATCATGACCTTGGGTATGACATAAACTGAATATGGACCAATGCACTGTTCTATCAAGTTCGTATTTTTTATTCAAGTGTACTGTATTGATAAAAGTGTAAACATTAAAATGCAAGTCGCATGTAAAAATATTCAAATACATTATTCCTATATGAGTGTAACCGGGTACATGTATATGGCGAAGCGTGTGTCTAGTCCTGTAAGCTAGAGACTATGCGTTTGAGTCCCGCTTGAGGCACGATATTTTTACAAATGGGGGCACCACCTGTTACAAATGGGGGCTCGTCCGGGATCATCCTGAAAAACGGCAGTAGTGGTCCTCTGGTGTTGATAAATGTAACCGGGTATAGATATATGGTGAAAAATCGATAGCCAACAGTGTGTCCTCGATAGCTCAGTTGGTAAAGCACTAGAAACCCTGGGTTCGAGTCCCGGTTGAGGCACGATTATTAACAAAAACGTTCAGTGTAATATTTTGACGTGCACAAGATGTCTCTGCTCACTGGACCGACGACTTGACATCCGAGTCGGCTGCAACAGGCACTGAGCCTGAGGTAGAACAGTTATTGAAAATCGAATCATGAATCCTCTGTCGTGAAGCTAGTGCACTATTGTCAAAACCACTCTCTCTTATTGCTTGGTGCGGTGCTCAACGTATATATCTCCGCCGCCAGATACGGCCCCTACCCCCCCCCCCCCCCCAACCCCCACCCACCCCCACCAATCGCCTGTTAAATACTAATTATTCTACACAGTACAACGCTAATAAATAATTTATAAAATATAGTACAAGGAAAATGCGAAAAGTGCTTGATGATGTTCCTTTTTGTAGAAGTTATTCCATTATCCGAATCATTTATTTAAAATGTAAAATAGCTTTTAAAACTAGTCGGCTCTTTTATGGTCAAGGTCAATACACTACGTCTCCAGACGCTTGGTTTAAACATAGCCTGTCTATTTATACACTAAACTATTATTAGAAACGGAAAACCAACTGGAACCGAAACAAGTAAAAATAGCTTGGTCTCTACTGATAAATGATGACCTCTTTGGGCTAGACACTGCATATCATCACGGATTAACTCAACTAAACTTTCTATGCTTGCGTATTTGAAAGCGACAACGTGCTATTAGTTCGCTGTCTCTCTTGGTTAGAAGTGGATTAGTACGCTCACGAAAAACTCGCTCACGTCGATAAATTCGGGCTTGAAATGCAAAAAGCAAGTGTGCGGCGGGTTCCGTTTCAATAAGCAACTTACGCAAGGTTTCTGACGTAAGTTTTGCGTACGCTCTTCTTACCGTATTACGAGCGTTTCAATAAAAAAGTTACGCATATTTTTTTCCAGATTTGCGTAAGTTTTTGCGTAGCTCTACACAAGCTCTTAGGCTTGCGTAAGTCTTGCGTGAGTGTGAAAAAGAACGCAACTATCGACAAAACAAGATGCAGGACCTTACAATATTGGGCCAGTACACGCAGTACAGATAGTTGGAATCCCAAGATACATGTTGAAAACCCAAAGAATTTATATTTAAGTAACTGATGTCATTCCGTGTGTAGAGCCGGTTAGATATCTATAAGTTGGGTTCCCAAAGTTAATGTACTTATTCAACTAACCTTAAGATAACGTATACATTGATAACATTACATAAGTCACACCAACAATTAATACGATATTGCATTTGAAATAAAAGCAATAAACAGTTTACGAGAAGCGCATATTCTTTTCGAAAATCAGGATATATAATATATCATTTGGATTCGTTTAAAAATAGTTTAATGAGAACGGTGACGTACATATACGTGTGAGAAATGTTCAAAACAACTGACGTCATGAACTTACGGACTTAATTGGAATGGAGCATGAAACAAGTGGTTCGATACCTTGAACTTTTCTGCCAAGAAAATGTCGAGTACTGTACTCGTTTTCATTTGGAATTGTATAAGGACGACACCGCTATCGTAAGTATGAATAACAATATATTGTAACACCGATCGCTTTAAAAACAACAACAACGTAAAACACCATACAAACAAACAAAAACAGTTTGCTTAGTAATAGATAGGCTGTAATATTACAGCAAGGTGAGTACCATATAAGAAGGAACGTATATCATATAAGAAGGAAAATTTATTGTA
>JAWPHD010015544.1:0-54678 GCA_037043455.1 Cyrtodaria siliqua | reverse complement strand
CGACTTTAACTATTTAGGAGTTGTGTTCAACTATACAGGGTCGTTACGCTTAACCAACAAACATTATGTGGTAAAGCGCTTAAAGCTATGAACCTTCTATCAATAAATATAAAGAAATATGAGTTAAAACCGAAAACAGGCTTTACAATTGTTTGATTGCTTTTGTAGGTTCTATTCTTAATTATGGCAGTCAAGTGTGGGTTTTACTAAATCCAAGGAAATTGAAAGAATTCACTTAAAGTATTGTAAACAAGTTCTTGGTGTAAAATTATCGACAAGTAATGCAGGGGTATACGGGGAATTGGGCCGTTATCCGTTATATATAAATAGACATGTTAGTATCATTAAATACTGGCTAAGAGCGGTACAATACTGATAACGTTATTATAAAACACGTGTATGAAAGCGCAAAATCTGACTGTGAAAGGGGATTAAAAAATTGGGTGTCAAAAGTCATGTCATTACTAAATAGTAGTGGTTTCATGTATGCATGGCTTGACCCAAGCTCACTAAATGCAATACATTTTGTACGATATACAAACAACGACTAATAGATAATTATGACCAAAACTGGTCAACCGACCTTGAAACGAATAGAGTGCTAACTCTTTACAAATCTGTTAAACACCATTTTGAATATGATAATTACCTAGATATATTGCATACCAGGCGCGATCGCAGTGTGGTAACCAGATTACGCTTGTCCTCTCATAGTTTAGGATCGAGACAGGGAGGTATTCTCGTGAAAGGTTAGAAAGACATGAACGGATATGTCAAATATGTAACACTAATGATATAGAGGACGAGTTCCATTTTGCGTTAATATGTCCTATTTATAATACAATCAGAAGTAAATATATAAAACGATATTATAGCCATAGGCCTAGTATGTTTAAATTCATTGTTCTCCTTCAGTCAACAAACAAAAAAGATGTTATCAATTTTAGCAATACATCTCAGAAGCTTTCTCTTTAAGACGTACCATGATAAATAACTTATAATCTCGTTCATCCTCACTATAATACAATTGTTCTATTGTACCGTATTAGATTTTGATTCCTATATATATATATATATTTTTATTTTTTTTTTCTCCGTGATATATCTCCTTTTTTTCATATTAATTCATAAATTAATGAACCTGTACTAATCTTGTTATTGTGGTCAAATTATATTTGTAAAATGTATGTTTATATGATGAAAAACTATGTAATAGTTTAAGTCAATAAAATTTCTTCTTCTTCTATTAAATTTAAACAATTTATAATGCATCCTCTCATGACCATATCGCTTTTTATTACACTTATACATCTTTGACTTGAACGGTGTAACACGCAAATTGTTGTTAGTCTTCTTCCCTGATCACTAACAATATTGAAAACTCACTCTCTCTCCTCTCCTCCTCCCCCCTCTCCCACTCTCTCTCTCTCTCTCTCTCTCTCTCATCTCTCTCTCTCTCTCTCTCTCATTGTTTTGTTTCCTGTTATTTCATATTTTGTAGTTGAAATAATTTGTTTGCCATTGTCTAAATTGTAGGAATATTTTGTAGCGGGAGGGCCGGATTTCTAATGTTGTAATAACTTGTGGCCCGACCCCATTTACATGTACATTTATTGGAAATAAATATGTTTAAACTAGACCATTGTTTTCTTGTGGTTGCCATGTTTATGTGACAAGGCGGTATTGTGGGGGTATTAATCACTTTCAGTGATAACTCTAGTTTTGTTTGTTTTATGACGTCAGGCAACGTTACATGCATGACGTCAGATAACGTTACGTACAATAAACGCCGAGGGATTCCGCATTGATTTGCTCTATGGGTAAGTGCCTAATAAAACAAAATGTATTAGGTCACCCCTTTATTAGGCAGAAAAGTGCATATCTGCATGATAAAACACATTAAATTATGCATATACAATACATACAATTATTTTCACTTATTTTCAATGTGGCCTTCGGACAATAATGCTATTAATCATTATATGCGATAGATAAGTATAGAATAGAGCATGAGTTTTGCACGTGTACGGGGAGATAATGCACGAGCTTTTGCGAGTGCATTATCGTCCGTACACGTGCAAGACTCATGCTCTATTGTATTTATACCACAATAACTAATATATGCTGTGTATATCCTCGGGTATTACACGATGCATAGTGTGTATTTAGGCTATTGTGGTATAATTCATTGTACGCAGTAGATAAACCATTATGTACAGTACAGTTATCATTATATGTAGTGCATTTATTACTATATGCAGTAGTTTATCTAATATATGAGGCCCTTTGAACATTATATGAAGTAGGTTTGTATTTATATGCAGTGCTTCTGTTGACTTTATATGTGGTACTCATTTTAATATACATGGTGGATACGTCTTTATATTCGGTGGTTTCAACTGCATTATATTCGGTACAAACGGCTTTATACGTGGTGCATTTCTTATGATATGAAATACTTTTCTACCACATATAAAGATTTATTTACCACATATAATTAAAATTGCACTGCATATCATGACCGGTCTACCACATATAAAGGAAAATGCACTGCATATTTTAATCGACAACATCACAAGACAGTCATGGCATTCCATACATTTCATTGCTTTATTTATGTGTCATTGTGCATGTTAAAATGAATGTAAACCATATGCAACATGATATTAATGTACTTAAGCTTTGTGTGAATAGATTGTGTAAAGAGTGTATACTAGTCAACATTCTTAAGTACCCACCTATGAATATGTCAATACTATTCTCACAGTTTTGTGTGTTTCATGTTTGACTGGAGATACGATTGAATTTTGATTGGAGATACGGTTGAATTTCAAAATAATGAGTTTAAATCGTCTGCTCTGCATGCATGAACACATTTTAAAGCTTTCAAGTCAATGTGTTTTCTTAAAAAAACATTATAACACTTATAAAACTGAGTATTTTGTCATTTTATTAAGTACTTTGAATTAATGCAGCTTTCGATGTTCCTAATTCTAAAACATGCTAACTAAAGTTATTTTGAAATCATGTTTTACTAGAATTACCAGTAATGCGTTTGTAAATATTTTTTTAAAACATTAATGTTAACGCTGACTTACATTTACTTTAATTTCAAACGATATTCAATTAAAAAGGAGGTAATTTAGGAGTATCCATGTTGCATTTTATTATAGACGGAACATTTGTAATAAATGAGTCAAACGTTTCATGCGTTTAATAATACATCTCGGTATCTAGATGACACACTCAGTAGTGATAATGCTTTGCTCATATGGTCATTACAATTTATCAACCAGAGCTTATGTTGAATACAGCATTTCGAATACCATAGCATTCCCCGACCTTTATCGATTTCAAATGATTACATACGAACACAAATCTATGATAACAGAGATGACATTAACTTTATCATCCTTAAAGCTACACAGTCTCTATATCAATCAATTTCTTCTTTGTAGGCGTGTCTTTATTTGTAACTTCATGTTCACCAGCTCATGTCGAAATCGGTATTTAAGCAAGCCAATATAACGCAGGACATTATTTATTGTACATACATCGACCTGTGCACATCGTACATGTACACAGTTAACATTATGATTTAAAGAAGAAATAAATTGCCTCTTTAGGGACTCGAACACATGACCTTCTGATTTCAAGTTAGGTGCTCTGTCCACTGAGCTCTAACGCTTCTTGCGAAAATGGTAAACAATCTACAATTTATTATGAGGCAAAATAACTTAACATATCGGAACGCAACTCAAGATGAATCTGGACAGTCTATTGGGATTATACGAATCTTTCATGGGTATTCATGGAATTTCCCTGTCTGAACCGGATACCCAAAACTGATTCTTTTTCTTGCACACCATTTACATTCCGCGCGCCGACGTCGCCAACTACCATAATGTTGCGTATGTTTAGTTACACAATGACGTCATTGTTGATATCAGCGTGCGACTTTTATCTTCCCCCATGTGTACGATCAGGCTTTCCATCACCCATATAAAACGCGGATAACCGTATTTTGCGTGCAAGAAAACATGATTGCACCTTGTGAAAAGCTAAAAAAGAACTGTAGGAGCATGGCATTTCGTCCGTCAGGTATTTAGGTCGTACACTAGATTGGCGTTGTCTTTGACTGTTCGGTACAATTCTTGATTTATTCTGAGGTGTTTCTATTTTATCTTTTTTAAATATTATTTACAATAAAATCTTAGTGTATCGTTTGCTAGTTAATCTGGATGCGAACTTCATTGTTAGGTTAGGGATTGCCTTGTAATTTGATGTACTTATATTTACACTGTACTGTCAATTTGTGCGTTGAAGACCGGATAATATAGAGGTTTTGTAAGCACAAACTCGATTTAAACTAGAGAGTCCCTATTTTAGCTGGTAATTACTCATGAATATGAATGAGTAACGTGTCGAAGTAGTTTAAAATTGACAAACGACCCAAAAGTCGGTATATAACCAGAAATCGATGCGTAAAATTTCACATTTTTATTTAGCGTCCGTACAGGTAACATCGATAAGTATACGGCTTCAGAATATATATGATAAACAAAATAGTTGCCCTGAACTGGATTTGAACCACAGCCTTGCAATTGTAAGTTTTGAAAGATGTACGCTAAACCACTAGACCACGGCTATTTATTGGTATATTGTAGCATTTTTAACACTAAATGGATATTACGTAATAATAAGCGCGCGCACACAATCTCACCAAGCGCTAAATAACAAGTCGAGATATAGTTGTTTTGAGGCGAAGTATTAGTTTCATATTGATAATACAGTATTACACCAGCCAATGATAATTTTCACGTGCGACATATTTATTGATCCATCTTGAGTTGCGTTCAAATATTTTAAGTTATTTTGCCTAATAATAAATGGTTTTTAGTTTATTATTTCCTCAAGTAGCGTTATAGTTCAGTGGATAGAGCACCGGACTTGAAATCAGAAGGTCGTGTGTTCGAGCCCTGAAAAAGACTAACTTTCATTCTGTAAAAATTACTGTTACCTGTGTATAGGTACGATGCGCCCTGGTCGATATGTATACAGTAAATGAAGTTACAAAAAAATACACGCCCACAAAGAAGAAATCGATTGATATAGAGAATCTGTAGCTTTAAGCTGGGCTACACCCTGTGTTCACTACTCATTATGTCAAGTATTGTACTGTTGATTGACTATTTTATTTGCTGTTTGATTTAGTTTGTGGTAGAGTGCAGACCTACGGTGCCATTAATATGGGTACTGTGGTTTTAATAGGATCATTTTCCATATATTTGAAGCCGAATTTAAACAATATTGTTGATGTTAAAAGTTTTAAACTTTCAACACAGCATGACTTTGGCAAATTCGATTTCGATACTATACACTTCTATATCATTGATAACACCATAAACACATCTGGCATAATTCCTCATAGGATGTAAAAATCCAGTTCATGATATGTGTATGTTTTATTTATATAGATAGAACACACTTGTTTAACTTCTCAGAACAGAATTTCAGTTTGCCAAGACAACGTACTTAATCTCACACACAGAATCATTTGGTTTAATTGTTCCCTTCTGTGATTTCTTTACTTGCCAGGTTATAACATATCTCCTACAAATGGATTATTAATACATGAATTGCATTATATGTCGTCAGGGTGTTCATTTGCTTTTCAAATTAGCTGACTGCACAGTCAGGTAAATACTTTTCATCTACTGCACGTCGTCTCGATATGGTGAACATTAGTGCCAAGTTATTTAAAAATCCCCAAGCGGTTCAAGAGCTATGGAGCGGACACGAAATATAGTGCATATGACCGTAAACCTCTAAGCGTGATCTTGACAATGAACAGACGTGGCTGGAAGTTGTGCTCGGCATATCCCCTCGATATGATGAGCATTTGTGCCAAGTTATTTAAAAATCTCCCAAGCGGTTCAAGAGATATGGAGCGGACACGAAATATAGTGCATATGACCGTAAACCTCTAAGTGTGATCTCGACCTTGAACGGACGTGGTTGGAAGTTACGCCCTTCACATCGTCTTGATATGGTGAACATTTGTGCCAAATTATTTCAAAATCCCTCAAGCGGTTCAAGATATATGGCGCGGATACGAAATATAGTGCATATGATCTTCGACCTCTAAGTGTGACCTTGACCTAGAGGGGGTGTAAATCCAAAAGAAATCAACTAAGCATCGTTTTGGTCATGGATGGTATTTATAATAATTATAAAGTGCACGTTTGATGTTTTTTTTTCAGTTTTGAGTACTTCTAAGTTTATTTTGGTGTATTGGAATATGCATTCTTTGTTTTTTTTGGATGCTATAAATAGAAAAATACGAAACTAGCAAAAACTTCCAAAAAATAGGTAAAATGGCTGATTTTGACTTACATGGAATAACTTTTTAAAAAGCCGGCGAAGGTTTGCAAATTTTAGGATTTTCTGATATGCAAGAGAGCAAGCATGATGAGTGCAGAAATGACCCTGATATGCTTAAACTTTTTTATTTTTTATTTATTGACATTTGAAATATTGCTAAAATTGCTTTGTTTTAGCATGTTTTGATGAGTGGGGTAATCTTAAAGAAATGGTAGGTAATTTTATCGTCATCTAAGAAATGTATGACACAATGATGGTGTGACTTATTTTTGCTCAAGGATTCAGGGTAACTTGGGGCTTATCATGGGTTTGATTATTGCGAAATGTACATTAAACCGTGGATTTTCCTGTCCCCCTGAACGGACTTGGCTGAAAGTTCCGCTCTCCACGTCTTCTAGATATGGTGAACATTTGTGCCAAGTTATTTCAAAATCCCTCAAGCGGTTCAAGAGACATGGAGCCTACAAGAAATATATGACATTCGACCTCTAAGTGTGACCTTGACCTTGAACGGACGTGACTGGAAGTAAGGCACTGCTCGTCGTATCGATAAGATGAACAACACTTTCTTGGTGAATGTGAATAAGGAAACAGACAACTTTCCACAGAGGATGTGTATCAAAGTACTTTTCAGAGAACGTTTGAAGAAGAATCTGGTAAGGAAAAACGTTCTGACCAATTTATGTCTCAGTGACAATTTCTTTCACCTCGGCTTTATATATAAGCATTTTATTCCCTACCCCCACCAACCTTTTTCATCACAGATGTAATACTAGTTTTAATCCCTCGCTTAAACCTTTTATTCTACCCAAAAGGTGGAAATGGGGTTCTACACACCAATAGTGCCTCCGATTATTATATTTGACAGAAGTGAGCTAATTCTATATATATATACACACTATCTCAAGGGAGGCTACTTTTAACGAGTTGTACGAATGTGTCATCATTTTCTGCTCAAACGTTTAAAGGTATGGTAACGTTTGAAAGTGCGCGTAAAATTGTTTATGTTTTAGTTCAATTCTTTCAGACAAACATAAATTATTTATCATCTAACTAATTTATAACCTTCTTATTTATAAATAACACCAACTGTATATGAGTGGTTATGTACGGGTAATACACTTATATTTATTTTATATCAATACGATTACATTCAGTCTAATGGTTTCGGCATACATGTGTCCGTCACTGACTGTGGTATTGTGTGTCCGTCACTTATACAATCACTTATGAACGAGTAACACAACACAATGCGGTGTATGCCCTGTAAAGTGTCCCATAAACCACACTCGGTCACTCATCGAAACATGAAATGAAGTACGACTCAATCATGCACATAAACAACAGAAAATTGTTTGATCTGAAATATAGGAAAATGTTTTCACATGTTCAAACAAGTAATGTAATGTCAGATATCGGACAAGCCAACTTGAAATATTAACATTTTAAAAAGGGTGGGTGGGTCGGTCAGGCAGTTAAACAAGTGTATCTACCCGTATCTAACCTCGAATGCCAATTACACGTGTAACATCGGCTTATATACACTCAAGTGATATGAAAACGCAACACGGGAATTTCCGCTATATATTGTATGTACAATATGCTGCTTTTAATCGAATGGTACATGGCTACGTAAGACCTTTCCTTTTGGAAAAAATACTAAAACAACAAATAATACAGCAAATAGTATTCCTTCAACGTTTCATTATTCACAGAGTACGCGTTTGGCTCAATCATATGAGCAAACTTAGGATGCAACATTTTGCAAACTATTTACGTTAAATACAGTACTGAACTAGCTCAATTTTTCAAAGAGCTACTTCAACATTTATGAAGTTCTTGTTACAAAGTGTAGTGTGATTAAAACGTCTACAACATCACAGTTGTGTCCTTTCTCTAGTTAACTGCAACTTTCTTTTTAAAAAACATCTTTGGATTTCTTTGGAATATTATGTGCAATTAAGTGTGCAGTATATATAATATATAGCGGAAATTCCCGTGTTGCGTTTTCATATCACTTGAGTGTAGTAGCAGTTCACAATCACTGCATGCCGCAGTTAACAATCCTGACATTCCGCAGTTAACAATCTCTGCATTCCGCAATTAACAATAACTGCATGCCGCAATTAACAATCCCTGCATTTCGCAGTCAACACTCACTGCATGCGCAGTTAACAATCACTGCATTCTGCAGTCAACAGTCACACTCACTGCATTCCGTAGTTTACACTCACTGCATTCCGCAGTCAACAATCACTGCATTCCGCAGTCGACAATCACTGAATTCCGAAGTCAACAATCACTGCATTCCGCAGTCAACAATCACCGCATTCCGCAGTCAATAATCACTGCATTCCGCAGTCAACAATCACTGCTTTCCGCAGTCAAGAAACACTGCATTCCGCAGTCAACAATCACTGCATTCCGCAGTCAAGAAACACTGCATTCCGCAGTCAACAATCACTGCATTCCGTATTTAACAATCACCGCATTCCGCACTCAACAATCACTAGTCAACAATCACTGAATTCCGCAGTCAACAATCACTGCATTTCGCAGTCGACAATTTCTGAATTTTAGTAAGAATACTTCCCATTTATCTTCCTAATGTAGGCAGCTGAGGAAACAGCGGCACCTTGTCGGTTGATGGTGCCGTAAAACGATCTCCTTCCAGTAGTCTCATGGCAGAAGTGACTCCTGTATCCGCACGAGAAACAGACGTATCTGTGTGTGCTTTGTCTGGGTTGGCCACGACAAAACGTGGCGAGTCTAGTTTCGAACCTATCCGTGGCTGCATCGCCGGAAGTAGTAGTTTCGCTCCCCATGAAATAAGAAGAACGCTTGTAAGGAAATGCATCAGTTCTAGGACTAAAAGTGGTCTTTTAAGTGTCTTAACAGTCCTGGCCTCGGCCTATTGGAGCTTTTTTCATCATCGCTGTGGGGAGCCCAAACGTGGCTTTTTGTTCTCATTGACGGTAAGCCAGCCCCCGAGGGAAATGTTTGCAACCTGAATCAATTTGTTTCTACGTTTAACTTTAGAAATAAGACCTTCCAATGTTTCCAAAGTGTCAGCAAGGATGTTAGACCTAGCAACCACTTCTAGTCCGTACAAATATCGTTGTTGAATGAATACTGAATCCTATTAGACTCTTTCTTGATCTTAGGAATCGGATGCTCCTTAGTTTTTAAACTCGAAGTCTTTTTTCAATTCTTTAAAACTGACTGTCCAAGTAATGTCTAAAGAGCGAAAACGCTTCAATAGCAAAATTATCCTCCCCCTAGGACTTACCGATAAGATCTGGTCTCAGGACCCTATCCACACCAATGCCTTTATGTGTTGAACTTTTGTCCCCGTTGATAATCACACCCAAGATGGCCGCCTTCCATAAAATACTGTAAAGCGCAGCTAAACAAGTGGATCTAATCGTATCTAACCTGGAATGCCAACCGTATATTGGTATCTCTACTGCTAGGTAGAAAAAACAGTTATAACTATGCAACGATAGTAAATAAATTTAATTATGTCTCCCACCACGAAAACATTGTGTCTGCTGTGTTTGTCCGTCTGTCCGTCCGTCTGTCACACAAATGTTATCGTCGCTACTGCCCCTAAACGTATTGTTGAGGCCCTACCAGTGGGGTCCCCAGATCCTTTAACGTAATGGCCATTGTTCCCCTGATCCCCAAACGTACCACTTGTTGTTTTTGAGAAGTAGTTGCCACAAACTTCGATTTCTTAAATCTATTTTAAGCTGTGATGGCCATCTTGAATTTCAAGCCAACCCGATTTCCTATATAACTCTATGTAAAAGATGTCCGCTGGCGGCCATGTTTGATATCGAATAAAAATGAATTTTGTTTAAAAACAACTATAGTTCATGCCAATCAATTTGATAAAGGTTAAAAATCAATAAGCCCTATAGTTTGTGAGAAGTTGTCACCCCAAACATTTATTTTTAAAACATATTTTTAGCTGTGGCGGCCAATTTGAAATTTCCGCTAGTCTGAATTTTGCTTAGCACTAACAAGACATTAAGAGCAACATTCCTGTAAAGTTTCATGAAAATTCAATCTCAGAGGAGTAGGTGCCGCAGGTGTTTCGTATATATCGAATAAAAATGAAGTTTGTTTAGAACCAACTACATGTCAAGCCAGTCATTTTGGTATAGGTTCAAAACCAATACCACTTGTAGTTTTTGAGAAGTAGTCGCCACAAACTTCTGTTTTTATGCCCCGCCACGAAAGTGGTACTACTTCCGTACGTTCGTACTTCCGTACGTCCCTTTTTTTCATTCAAGTTTTTTTATTAAGTCAATTTCTGAGATACCAAGAGCCGTACAGTTTTCAAACTTCATACACACTTACATCTATATGACAGCAATATGTTCCTACCCGAATCAGGTCAATATAAATGACCTTGATCTACTTTTTACACTGTTAATTTTATCAAAGTTTTTCATTCAAGTTTTCAAGTCCACTTCTCCAACACCAGATGCCTTAGAGCTTTCAAACTTTACAAATGTTGATACTACATGACAGCGATATGTTCCAATGAAAAGGGTGTCAATATAAATGACAGTGGCCTACTTTTTATAATTTGTTAATTTACATTGAAAAAAGATACAAATATCGTACAGGGAATGCAGCATTCAAGGACGACAGTCAACCATAAAACACAAAAACAAACACGCAAACAGACAAACGAGAAGGCAAAAGTAATGTAAATACCTACTTTTTACACTTCGTCAATTTACATCAAAGTTTTTCATTCAAGTATTTTACATCAAAGTTTTTTGTTAAGTCCATTTCTCCGACGCCAGATGCCTTAGAACTTTCAAACTTTACAAAATTTGATAACAACATGACAGTGATATATATTAAAATGAAAAGTGGGTCAATATAAATTATCTTGACCCACCTTCGCCACTTTGTTAATTTACATTGAAGTTTTACTCTTTTTTTTATTAACACAGTTTCCCAGATACCAAAAGCCATACAGTTTCCAAACTTCATACACACTTACATTTGTATGACAGCAATAAGTTCCTGCCCGAATCAGGTCAATATAAATGACCTTGACCTACTTTTTTAAACTTTTTTAATTTACATTAAAGTTTTCATTCAAGTTTTTTACATCAAAGTTTTTTGTTAAGTCCATTTCTCCAACACCAGATGCCTTAGAGCTTTCAAACTTTACAAATGTTGACAACCACATGACAGCGATATGTTCCAATGAAAAGTGGGTAAATATAAATTACCTGACCTACATTTGGCACTTTGTTAATTTACATTGAAGTTTTACATTCAAGTTTTGTATTAACTCAGTTTCTCACATACCAAAAGCCATACAGTTTACAAACTTCATACACATTTACATCTGTATGACAGCAATATGTTCCTACCCAAATCAGGTCAATATAAATGACTTTGACCTACTTTTTACACTTTGTTAATTTACATTAAAGTTTTACATTCAAGTTTTTTATAATGTCCATTACTCTGATACCAGAAGCAGTACAGCTTTTAAGCTTCATACACACTTATAACTATATGACAGCAATATGTTCCTATCTAAATCAGGTTTCATACAAATAACATTGACCTACTATTTACACTTTGTTAATTTACATTAACATTTTACATTGACGTTTTTAGATCACCTGAACCGTCAGGCTTAAGGTGATCTATTGCGATCACTCGTCACCCGTCGTCGTTAACTTTCGCTTCAAACGACTTTTCCCTAGAAACCGCTGGCCAATTTTGACCAAACTTCACATGAATGATCCTTAGATAAATGGTTTTTAGATTTGTTAAGTCAGCGCGACATCCAAGATGGCCGCCATTACCATATACAATCGAAACCTTAAAAAATCTTCTTCTCAAGAACCGCTGGACAGATTTCGACAGTTTTTCTTTTAAAATGACCGCCAATGCCTAGACTATCAAGTTTGTTCAATTCAAGTCCCCAGGATCAAAAATGGATGTGCCCCGTGGGTCCAAAATTTATATATTGAAATTTTCCATGCTTTTTATCGATTTATATAGATTATTTTTTTTAATAATCTTCTTTTCTAAACCACAAGGCACAGAGCTCTCATATATTACAAGTAGCATCAGCTAATGATCCTCTACCAAGTTTGTTCAAATGGTGACCCTGGGGTCAAATTTGGCCCCATCCCACTGGCGTCACATTGTTACATAGGAATTTTATTTTAAAATCTTCTTCCCAGAAACTACAAGAGCCAGAGGTTTAATATTTTGCATTTACTACAAGCTTATGGTCCTTTACCAAATTTGTTTAAATGGTGACCCTGGGGTCACATTTGGTCCCGTCCCGGAGGTCACATGTTTTACATAGACTTGTATAGGGAAAGCCTTTTAAAAATATTCTTCTCTGAAACTGCAAGAGCCAGAGGATTAATACTTTGAATTTGCTATAAGCTGAAAGTCCTCTTTTTGTTCAAATGTTGATCCTGTGGTCACATTTGGCCTTGCCCCAGGGGTCACATGTTTTACATAGACTTGTATATGGAAACACTTAAAAATATTCTTCTCTAAAAAAAAACAAGACACACATCTCTCATATATTACATGTAGCCGTGGGGTCGCATTTGGACCTGCCCCAGGGTTTACACTCAATCACCTTCAATTTGTATTTGATCTTTACCAAACTTTGTCAGTGTCTTTATATCAATGTTTTAAACACAACAGAGGTAACATTTCTTGAACAATCTTAACCAAACTTGCACAGATTGTGTATGACCATAAGCTTTCGAAGAAGTTTGATAATGGGCCTGTACTCAGGTGATCGATTTAGGGCAAACTTGGCCCTCTTGATTATTAAGTCAATTACTCACATACCAAAAGCCTTACAGTATTTAAACTTCTTTTGTGTTTTTGATATCTTATTTTGCCTTTTATTAATCTTTAAATTTGTTCTTTATTTCTGTGTGAGTGTGTGGTTGACTGTCGTCCTTGTATGATGCTTTTCCTGTTCGATTTTATAACTGTATTCATACATATTTACATCCATATGGCACCATTATGTTCCTACCCAAATCAGGTCCATATAACTTGCCTTTTAATATTACACTAAAAATGTTGTTACTCCATTTTGTAAGCAACCGATAGCTGTTTAGCAGAGCATTCGGGTTCCTTGGACACATTTTCTAGTTAAAATCTACTTTTATCTATAGTGGCCACATTTGAATTTCCGGCCGACCTGATTTCTACTTAGGAGCAACTAGACTCAAAGGTCAACATTCTTGTAATGTTCCATGAAAATCCAGCACGTAGTTCCAAGGGAGTACTCGCCACAAGTTTCTCCTATATAACTCTATGTAAATAAAGATGTCCGACGGCGGCCATGTTTGATATCGAATCAAAATGAATTTTGTTTAGGGCCAACTATATGTCATGCCAGTCAATTTTGTAATGGTTCCAATCACTACATCTTATGGTGTTTGGGAAGTAGTCGCCACAAAATTATATTTTTATAATCTATGTTTAGCTGTGGTGGCCAATTTGAAAATATAACTGAACTTATTTTTACTTAGGACCAACTAGACATCAAGAGGAACATTATTATAACGCTTCCTAAAGATCCATCAAGCAGTTTCCGAGGAGTAGTTGCCACTAGATTTTCCTATATAACCCTCTGTAAATAAAGATGTCCACTGGTGGCCATTTGACGTCGAATCAAAACATTTTGTTTTTGTCAAGGACCAACATTTCGTCATGCTGATCATTTTAGTAAATGTCAGCATCACTTATAGTTTCGGAGGAGTAGTCGCTACCAACTTCTTCTTTTTTAAACATTTTTTTAGCTTTGTTGTCCATCTTGTATTTCTTATCAATCTGACTTTTTGCTAGGATCAACTAGACCTTAAGTGCAACCATTCCTATAAAGTTTCATGAAAATCCATCAAATAGTTTTAGACGAGTAGTCGTCACAAAAGAGTTTATGGACGGACGGACAGATAGACGGACGACGCACCAATTGACACACATGGATTGATCTTCTCTGAAGTTAGAGTTTTCTTTTCCCTAGATCCCTTAAAGTAAGCCTTTGAACCCTGGATGCCTTAAAGTAAAAGCCAATGTTCCCCGGATCCCTTAAAATAATTGGCCATATTCCCCAGATCCTCAAAACCCCTGGAAGGCCCTCCTTATTAGATTTTGACGACACTTGGCAGGAATCATCGGTGTGATGTCTAGTTATGGATATCGCGTTTGTATTCCGGTTCAATGATCTTTGACGGTAATATGGCCCTTTGACATTTTAACTTTCAATTTGTTGTCGCCGCAACTACTCCTAAACCGCTTGTTGGATTTCGACGGAACTTGGTAGAAAGCATCGGTATGATGTCTAGTTGTGCATATAGCATTTTGTGTTCCTGTTCGTTGATTTTTGACGGAGTTAAGGCTCTTTGACATTTTAACATTTTAACTTTACATTTGTTGTCGCCTCTACTCCTTCTAAACTGCTTATTGAATTTCAACGAAACATGGTAGGAAGCATCGGCATCGCGTTTATGTTCCGGTTCGATGGTTTTTGAAAAAAGTTATGGCCCTTTGACATTTTAACTTTAAATGAATTGTCGCCGCTTGTTGGATTTCGACGAAACTTGGTAGGAAACATCGGTATGATGTCTAGTTGTGCATATCGCGTTTGTGTTTTGGTTTGATGATTTTTGACAAAGTTATGGCCCTTTTATATTTTAACTTTAAATTTGTTTTCACCGCTACTCCTAAACCGCTTCTTAGATTTGGACAAAACTTGATTGGAAGAATCGGTATGATGTCTTGTTGTGCATATCGCATTTTAGTTACGGTTCGATGATTTTTTTACGCAGTTATGGCCCTTTGACATTTTATCTTTAAATGCGGTCAATATAAATGAGCTTGAATTTTTATTTTATATGTAATATTTATAGCATACTTTTTCGAGTATATGTATAGAATAGAGCATGAGTTTTGCACGTGTACGGGGAGATAATGCACGAGCGTTAGCGAGTGCATTATCGTCCGTACACGTGCAAGACTCATGCTCTATTGTATTTATACCACAAAAACCAACATATGCTGTGTATATCCTCGGGTATTACACGATGCATAGTGTGTATTTAGGCTATTGTGGTATAAATGGTTTTAAAGTTTATTAAAGTCTCGTCATAGTACAATAGTATATACAATAAAACATTACACATGCTTTTAATTATGCCATTCTAAAAGAATTACAAGTATAGGATAGAGCATGAGTTTTGCACGTGTTAGGCTATTGTGGTATAAGAGACTATATGCAATTAAATTTCATATTTGCAACAATAAAACAATATGATAGACATTAAACTTATTCGATTGGTCCTGGACATATTGCACCAGCCGTGTCACACATCAGATTCACTACTGAAGCAATACCCCAAAAGGATCAATCGCATAGGTTATATATATATACATATATTTCAACCATGGTTATAATACGCTTAGTACACCATAGAAGACATATACTAGGATTTCTAAAACTATGATTGTAGATGCATTATTAATGCATTATATGCATTTAGTATATATTCATACAAATTTAGTTTTTATTTATAGTTAAAACATAGTTAAACCACAGCAAACAAAACATGTAAATAATAGGTATATTATATACCCTGATTTGTAAATCAGACAACATGCTTTATAATGTGTGTATATAAAACAGCTTTCCGTTTTTGAAGAATATTAAAACGGGTTTTGGCACATAATCGAATCATCTCCTTATTGAAAAACATGTAAGTCATTTTTATCCATATCGTTAAAATTTACAAAATCCGGACAAAAAGACTATGCCTTGTCTAACAAGACCTTTCTAATGTCAACATACATGCTACACTTTAAAATAGCATGTTTTTCATTCTCAACCTCTTGAACACAAAAGGGACAAAAGCGTTGACTTTCTCTTAGATTTTCATATCGACCAGTTTCAATTATTAAGGGTGCGACCCCACTTATAAATTTGGCAAATGCAGATCTGTGCTTTTGTGGTATTAGTGTACAATAAGGTTCAACACTATATTCAGATTTAAACAATCTATACGTTCTCAACTTGTTTTTACCTACTCCGTTTATACCATCTACTTTGTTAACACTATTTTTCCATTTTTAAACATGCAAATCCATTAAGGCTCCAGTCATATCGTCAATAAATTTAGACTTTGGAAAGGGAACAGATATATCAGAGTAAGTATTGTGACCAATCTCCTTGAACTTTTCGGTAATGACATAAACCCAGTTCTTACAAGATCGAATAGCTTTATTATAGGCCCAAATAAAAATACGTTTGTTTATCCTAGAAGATGCTGTGTGTACATTACGACTCCAATGGTTACAAATACATTTCCATTGTTTAATATAAGATGGCACCCAGCCCATATCTCCTATGGCAGCTGTAGGTGTATATTTGCCAGTTCCTTAATAAAACCTCATGGCTCTATTTTGTATTGCATTAATACAAGAAATATCTTCGATCCCCATATTGCAGCACCGTATGATATAACGGATGAAACAAGAGAAACCTATAACTTTGCAAACACGTCTTAAGGCATTCCGCCTATACTTTTATATTTAGCGATCAGTAAATCCAAAGCGCGACTTGCGCTCTGGGAAATGACCTTAGCCATAATATTATAATCTAAATGCTTACTTAACGTTAAACCAAGATAAACATATCTATCTACAACATCAATAATGTCATTTCCACATTTAAAGAAAAAGTCCGTTTTTGAAACACAGTTTGGTCTAAAATGAACAACGCCACTTTTCTTGTTATTTACAAACATATCATTTGTGTTACACCATTCGCTAAGCTCGTGTAACATACACTGTAAGTCCTCTTCATTATTGGCAACTAAAACAATATCATCAGAATATAACAAAACACAGACACGTTCATTGTCAAGTTCTATACCTCTACCAAGGGCTTTGATTCTTAAAGTCAAATCATTAATAAACAAATTAAAGAGAATTGGAGACAGTGAGTACCCCTGTCGCAGTCCAGAATTGACACTAAACCAGTTAGTAGAAGTATTATTGATTCTTACACACGCAGACATAGATGTATATAATAACATAGTTGCTGTCAACATTTTACACGAAACACCAGTATCTTGAAGACGTTTCCAAAGTGTATCCCTATTTATTAAATCAAATGCTTTTCGAAAGTCAATAAATGCACAAAATGTTGACAACTTTAACCTTTTTCTAGTATCTATAATATTCGTTAAAGAGGATAAATGATCAATAGTGCTACTTTTTTTATGAAAACGTTTTGCTCATCAGTAATTTTGTCATTTAAGTCCGACCATACGGTTAGTCTAGTATTCAAAATTGAACTATATTATTTATACATTGATGATGCGAGCGCAATGCCTCTGTATGATAAAGGTTCTCTTGGATCAGCGGTACTTGTCTTTGGGATAGGACTAATAATACGTTTCCCCCATAGGCAAGAAACTACACCAGTATCGAAACAAATATTGAATAAAATATGCAGAAACAATACGGACATGTCATTTTTTAATACTTCCGCCGGTATTAAATCAACACCAAACGCTTTAACCTTTTAGCATCGTCAATAGCTTTTTTGACAACGAAATATCATTATCCAATGCAATATTGGTATGGCCGTTGTCAGACGGGTAGAACGTATAATCATCAATTTCAGAAACTATTAATTAAACTACTCGAATTAAAAAGATTGAAAAAATCCCGTTCCCATTTATATAGGACATCTTTTACATTTGTTGACAAGGTCGTCCAAGAGTACCTCCACAGGGATAACACGTTTCTTAGTATGATTGATGCCGATCTTAAATATCTACTTCCAAAACTGAGTTTGGTCGGCGTGTACTTCCTCAAGAATATCAGATTGCATCTTGTACCAAAAAAGACGCTTCGTACCTCTCGGTCGAAATTTCTCTTAGCAGAACAATAGTCCGACTTAAAATTCTCTTTTTCGGAGACACTGCTAGTTTTAACACTATTTTCTCTAGCTGACAAACGTTATTCCATCAATTTGAAAGTTCAGCACTCCACCATGGCTTTCCAGTCCTTCTTCTTTTATTATGACATCCAAATTGTACAGACTTGTAAGGCAACTTTGCGTACATATCTGTTTTAATAAGATCACACCACCCGTCAAATGCTATATCAATATCCTCTTGTGTGCGAAAGCTGCGTTCCAAGTATGTTATTGTTGTATTAAGTAGAAATAAAACTTCTTGATCTGATAGAAACCTGTTTGGAACCGCTTTAACATTAAACCTATCTAACTGTCACAGGATGACCTTGGTGGTTGGGCTAACTCAGGAAAGAATCAATGACGGTGAATGCATTTACATAAGTTTAATGCAACTTTTAAAATATGTTTAATATATATACAATTATCTAAAAAAACAAGCGAATACACAAATGAACTATGAAAAGAATGTTCTCCTGAACGTTTAAGACGTTCTTAGTATTGTTATAAATACTGAATGTCTAAGACACTAAAGTGTTGTTAAAGCTATAACAATGTTGATCTAGCGCGATAACTGTGATGCGCGAGAGCTCATGAAGATGATGATGCGCGAATTCAATGGATGATTGTCATCAAATGCCTTCTGTAAGGGTTGATGACGCGATGCAATGATAGTTAACCTCCACTGAGATTGTGAGTGATATTCCTCCAGTGAGGATTGGTAACGGGCCCACCTTGTGTCTCGGGGGTTGTCGTTAGTAAAACTTGGCTGCGCAGGTACGGGGACCGTCTCCACCGCTTGTAAACGTTAATCGTGGAAGCTTAGCTCCGCTCCTGGATATCCAAACCTAGATGGCTTACTCCAACCCTGGATGGCTAATATCCTGGATGGCTTAGGCTGTAATTATACATACGTTTTAGATTTCGGTTGACCAACATAACAATCTTGCATAATTATCATTACCCAAACAAATCATTATTCAATCAATATATGTAAGCTGTACTAATGATGAGTAGCAATGTATACATATTCTACAACGCCATGTATACGCTATGTACGTCGCTGTTAATCAATGCCCCTAATACATGTAATATAAACATGATCAAATTACTCATATATTACACTCACTGAGTTATGCATGCACGCATTTATTCTTGTCACTCATCTCATTGTTAACTAATGTTAACAATCGTGTATTACAATCACTGAGTTATACGCCAACGTTAACTAATGCACCTATTATCCACTGTTATCAAATTAATATTGTTTTACAATTAATAATCAATTACAATAATTACATCTAATAAAGTAACTTCAAAATCATATGCTAGTCTAAAGTTATGTTTGAGAAACATCAATGCTAACCGGATGTCGTAACCGCCAAACAAGATGGCGCCGCCCACTGAATACAAATGTACGATAAAAGTTTAATAAAACTACTAACCACATGTTGCCTATGAAATTTGCCGTCCAATCTCTGTTCCAACAAAGCGTGGCTAAATCTACAGTATTGAATCTACACGAGAGGCCCCTTATACAATTTTGCCGTTTAAGGAAAATATACCTATACGTTTACATGCATTAGCACAAAACTAAACTTATGACACGGCCTCTCTGGCGGCCACTTAAAATGTGCACGCTTTTACGTGTTACATGAATAGATCATGAATATTGTGAAATTGTTTCAACTCGAACAATAGATTTGGGTGTAACCGATAACTTACAAGAGCTATATACGACCAATACGCTCTACCCGTGACATGTTGTGACAACATCTCCCCACTTAAAGAAAGTGCTACACTTTTAAAATTCAACAAAATGATAATTAATATTTACACGTTAAGAAACTATTAATTCTTCTGAGCAAATGAGCGACAAAACGTACAAGCTGATCGCTCAATCGCTTGAGTATGTTAACTATTACCACTGCAGTTATAACCTAACTATAATATGTAATTACAATTTAAACACTATTCTACAATTGTACACTACCCTGTCGTAACATATACTACTATTGTACAATACACTGCAATGCACTATTGTATTAAACCGGTCATTATGTGCGGCGACTTAAATAGTCTGCCCCAATATTGTCCTTTCCTCGGATCGCTTTAATTTTCATGCGGTAAGGCTGCAGAGTCAGTGCCCACCTCATTAACCTACTGTTAGCTACCTTTGCTTTATTCATATAAGCTAACGGTTGGTGGTCAGTCTCCAAGACAAATTCCTTACCAAAAACATATCGGTGGAATTTACTGACACCCCACACTACTGCAAGACACTCCCTTTCGATAACAGAGTAGTTACATTCCCGGGGTAATAGTTTCCGACTTGCGTAAGCCACGGGGAGACTACACCCATCTTGCTCTTGCAGTAGGACTGCACCCACCCCGATATCGGAGGCATCCGTTCTCAGGATAAACTCCTGGTCAAGTTCAGGTAATTTTAGTATTGGGGTTTTGACCAGACTCCCCTTTAAAGAGACAAAAGCTCGCGCCTGGTTTCCCCCCCAAGTTATCCTATTGGGTTGACCTTTCTTTGTCAAGTCTGACAAAGGTGCAGCTATAGCCGAAAAGTTTGGAATAAACTTCCTGTAAAAACCCGCCAACCCTAAAAATGACCTAACTTGTCTCGGGTCTTGGTGCTTCCTGAATTGCCTTAACCTTGTCGGGGTTGGGTTTCAATTTCTGGTCCCTCCCGACAACATGACCCAGACACTCTATATCTGCGTAACCTATGTGACACTTGCTAGGTTTTGCAGTCAGTTTAAACCGGCGTAGCCGATCCAACAGATTACGTAGAGCCTTAATATGGTCTTCAAATGTTGTTGTAAACACCAGGATGTCATCTACAAAACTGTCTGTGTTGGACAAATCCTTCAGGACTTTCCTCATTAACCTACAGAATGTTGCTGGGGCGTTTACGAGACCAAAGGGCATGACCCTGAACTTAAAAAGTCCTTGCGAAGTTTCGAAGGAGGTCATCTCTTTAGCTCGGTCTGAAAGTGTGACTTGCCAATAACCTTTATTGAGGTCTAACTTGGAGAAATACGAATAGCCCGCAAGTTTAGAGAATACCTCCTCAATATTAGGCATTGGCTCTGCATCAAAGATGGTACGTTTATTGAGCTGCCTAAAATCGATGCAGAATCGAATTGACCCATCTTTCTTCTTAATAAGTACGACTGGGGATGAAATGGGGCGTTTGAAGGTTCTATGACACCCAATTTCAACATGTCTTTCACCTCCTCATCAACTATTGATCGTGAATGAAATGGAATGGGATACCCCTTAATTCTAATTGGTTCCCCTGATGTGAGTACAATATCATGTTGCACTCCATCTGTCTGCCCCGGGTTTTCGGACAAGACATCATTGAACTCCGAGAGTAAACGACCCATCTCTCGTTGCTGCTCTATACTAAGCATGCCCGATATGTCTACATCGGCTGCTCTCTCCCTACCTACACTAGTGGGAAAATACATGGGACTAGTGTCCTCACTACTGTCTTCCTCACTATCCTCAATAACTGCAACATTAACTACGGTTAACACCCCTTGTTGCCCATTATCGGTTCTACTGATATACTCTTTCAGCATATTCGCATGAAAGGTCTTTAACTTTCCGTTTATCTCGATACGGTAATCCATAGTGTTCACTATCCCTCTAACGTAAAACGGACCTTTCCATTGTAATAACAACTTGTTATTGTCGGTCGGGAGTAACAGTAACACCTGATCATCTATCTTAAACTTCCTAGCTCTAGCTTTCTGGTCATAGTACCGTTTATACTTGGTACTTGCCTTAACTAACTGACTTTGAGCTATCTTACAAGTCTCCTCTAGTTTCTCCTTCAGATCTAAAACATACTGATATGTAGTCTTAACCTCATCACTATCTACTTCACCTGCCCACATCTCTCTAAGAATCCTCATGGGACCTCTAACTGACCTACCGTACAATAACTCAAACGGAGAAAATCCTAAACTCTCTTGTGGAACCTCTCTAAATGCAAACAATAAATCATTGAGATACTTGTCCCAATCTTTGGGTCTCTCGGTACACATACGCCGTAACATTTGCTTTAACGTCCCGTTAAATCGTTCGACTAACCCGTTACACATAGGGTGATATGGTGTTGTCATGATTTGACGCAGAGACAATAACCTGCTCACTTCAGCCATAAGTTCTGACGTAAACTGTGACCCACAATCAGTCAGCATTTCCTCTGGTACACCTAGCCTAGTGAACATATCAACTAATGCCTCAGCTACTCTTTCAGTTTCAATTGAGGGCAATGCGACTGCCTCCGGATACCTAGTTGCATAGTCTACCATGGTTAAAATGTACCTATTTTTCCTATCCGACACTGGAAAAATTGGTCCAACTATGTCTACGGCTACCCGCTTAAATGGTGTATCTATCAGTGGCATCTGACCTAAATGTACTTTGGTCACTCGACCTTTTGGTACTGTCCTTTGGCATACATCGCAGGACCTACAATACCTAGTTACATCTCCACTAACGCCTGGCCAATAAAATTCTGCCAATACTGTATCTGACGTTTTCTTTACGCCTAAATGACCTCCCATAATCGATTCATGAGCTACCTTAAGCACTGTCGTTCTATACTGGGTAGGTACCACTAATTGGTGAAACTGTCTACTACCACTATCTTCAAATTCTCTGTACAATAACCTATTCTTATGTACAAACTTACAACTACCGGACCCTTTACACTTCTTCACTACACCATCCTTGGCCTTCACCTTACAAGGACCTAATGACTCGTCTTGAGTTTGTGCTTCTATAAGCTCCGCTTTAGATATGTCACCTACGGCTGCAGGAACCTTTAATATTCTATAAGCCTGAGCTTGCTTCTGAACCTGCGCTCTAGTCTCTACGGCATTACTTATGCTACTTCTAAAATCGGACATTACCGGAAGTGCTGAACCTTCTATGTTCCCTATCGTTAAATCATACATCGGGTCATCCATACATAATGCCTCTGTAGTCCCTTTAAAGAAAGGTGTTTCTACATCTATTCTCGCTATTGGCACGTGCTCTACCGACTTATTTAACAACATACACGGTGCCTGTTTACCTACCAACTGGTCATCCGTAACTAAACTACGCCTAACTACCACACCTGTACAACCTGTATCCCTCATTACAATTACGTCCGTGCCATCCACTCTACCATCTGCCGTTGGAAGATTTGCATACGGAAAGAGACATGTTCCGATCTTCGCCACTACACCATCCGCTTTAACACAACAGCTACTACTCTCGGTTTTAATAACCGGACTATTACTACCTCTGCCTCTGCCTCTACCTCGGTTTTGACCACCTCTACCTCTACCGAAATTCCATGGGTTGTTAAAACCTTGGTTCCGACTCCCTACATTGTTGTCCACTCTACTATTTTCACTAAAATTGTCTACGACAGCGGACACTTTCACCGCTTTCCTACACTCATGTGAAGCATGATTCCCATTACAGTGACGACTACGAATAAAATGTCTACTTATGTTACCACTATTGCTACCTCCTCTAGCACCCATCGAACTACCTCCACCTCTATAGTTTCCACTCTGGCCTTTCTGTTTATGATCGTCCCCTTGCCTATCTCTAAAAGTTCTGTCTTTCGACACTATACTATGAGCTCCACCTCTGGCCTCGGCAAACTGATCTGCTTGAATTGCCATTTCATCTACACTAGTTAGTTTTCTTTCTTTAAGAAATAAGAACAGATCTCTACTACAAACATTGAATAGCTGGTCCCGCAACAAGAAATCTATGAGGCCCTGATAAGTCTGCGCTACCTTCCCTAACTCTAACCACCTATCTAAGTAATTTCTAGACCTACTAATAAACTGAATAAATGACTCGCCTTTCTCAGGCAGACAAGCTCTAAACCGCTTTCTAAAACCTTCTTCAGTTAACTCAAATCTCTTTAAAAGAGCATCCTTTAACTTGTCATAGTCAAGAGCATCTACACTAGGTAATCTAGAAAATACATCTAAGGCCTTGCCTCTCAATAACGCACTTAAATGAACTGCCCACTTATCTTTGGTCCATTCCTGTAACTCAGCATAACACTCGAACCGTAACAAGTAACTGTCCATGTTATCTTTGTCAGCATCAAAGTATGGTAACTTCGAACCTTTTAACTTCCCAGAATAACTATCTTTCCCTTCAGTTTTACTTTCCTTACTATGTGTCTTAGCTGCTTCCAACTCTAAAGCTAACTTATGATCAAACTCTTTTTGCTCCCTTTCCATTATCATCTTAGCCTTAGCTAGTCTACCATCTGTTTCGAACCTCTCATGTTCTAACTCTTGCTTCTCCCTTACTATTCTACTTTCATCATCTCGCTTCTCTTTAGCTAACCTGCCTTCTAATTCTAGCTTCTCTTTATCAGCATCTAGCTTCTCTTTAGCTAATCTACTTTCTAATTCTAGCTTATCTTTAACTAGTCTACCTTCTACTTCTAACCTTTCTTTCTCAGCATCTAGCTTCTAGTTAGCTAGTCTACTTTCTTCATCTCTTTCCTGCTTTGCTAATTCTCTTTCCTTAAGTCTAAATTCCCTTTCTCTAGCCTGTTCGTCTTTAACACAGGTTATAAGCTCCTCTCCAGCATAACCTAACTCCTTACCCATTTCCGTAAGATCCTTTATGGAAGTCATGGTTATAGACATTGTGAACTACACACTACAATAATTACAATACCCACGTCACTAATAATTCTACTCAACTAACTACTAATGGTGAGTCACTGTGTCCTCAGTAAATACCTGGGCATCATCATAGGACAAGTTACATACACATTTGTACTAGCGCTAACTACTAACTGTTATGTATAGATAGTATCTAGCTTCCACAAAACGTATACACTACATAAAATATCTATATTTGATATTGGACATAAACCTAAAACAATCATCGAAATGTGTATAACATGTACATGTATATTTACTTCTCCCATCAATATAAGTATACTCGAGTGTCACAACATGAGTAGAACGTCTTGTTCGCCAACCTAATTGGATACTATGTGTATATCAAGGGAGGTAAAACAAACACCCAAATTTTGAGCAAAAGTGCCTCAGACCCACTCGTGTAGACCACTGCGACCTCGCGCCAAGGAAAGAACGGACAAAACAACAGTTTGGACTCACCCTACCCTTGTCGTGTCATGACTTGTCTTCCAAGCTGTAGCCGTGATCGTCGACAGTCGCCTTGATGGATCAGAGGGTGATACACAATTCTAAAATAATAAGTAGAGATTTAGTATATCATAATAAAGATCACTTATTGATTCTTTCCCTCCGTAGTCGCCCAAAATCCCACTACTCTGAAAACCAGTTGTCACAGGATGACCTTAGTGGTTGGGCTAACTCAGGAAAGAATCAATGACGGTGAATGCATTTACATAAGTTTAATGCAACTTTTAAAATATGTTTAATATATATACAATTATCTAAAAAAACAAGCGAATACACAAATGAACTATGAAAAGAATGTTCTCCTGAACGTTTAAGACGTTCTTAGTATTGTTATAAATACTGAATGTCTAAGACACTAAAGTGTTGTTAAAGCTATAACAATGTTGATCTAGCGCGATAACTGTGATGCGCGAGAGCTCATGAAGATGATGATGCGCGAATTCAATGGATGATTGTCATCAAATGCCTTCTGTAAGGGTTGATGACGCGATGCAATGATAGTTAACCTCCACTGAGATTGTGAGTGATATTCCTCCAGTGAGGATTGGTAACGGGCCCACCTTGTGTCCCGGGGGTTGTCGTTAGTAAAACCTGGCTGCGCAGGTACGGGGACCGTCTCCACCGCTTGTAAACGTTAATCGTGGAAGCTTAGCTCCGCTCCTGGATATCCAAACCTAGATGGCTTACTCCAACTCTGGATGGATTATATCCTGGATGGCTTAGGCTGTAATTATACATACTTTTTAGATGTCGGTTGACCAACATAACAATCTTGCATAATTATCATTACCCAAACAAATCATTATTCAATCAATATATGTAAGCTGTACTAATGATGAGTAGCAATGTATACATTTTCTACAACGCCATGTATACGTTATGTACGTCGCTGTTAATCAATGCCCCTAATACATGTAATATAAACATGATCAAATTACTCATATATTACACTCACTGAGTTATGCATGCACGCATTTATTCTTGTCACTCATCTCATTGTTAACTAATGTTAACAATCGTGTATTACAATCACTGAGTTATACGCCAACGTTAACTAATGCACCTATTATCCACTGTTATCAAATTAATATTGTTTTACAATTAATGATCAATTACAATAATTACATCTAATAAAGTAACTTCAAAATCATATGCTAGTCTAAAGTTATGTTTGAGAAACATCAATGCTAACCGGATGTCGTAACCGCCAAGCAAGATGGCGCAGCCCACTGAATACAAATGTACGATAAAAGTTTAATAAAACTACTAACCACATGTTGCCTATGAAATTTGCCGTCCAATCTCTGTTCCAACAAAGTACTTTCGATCATCCCGGCAAGAGCTAGAAGACAATGGGTTTTATAGCAAACATTACGCCCAAATCATTATTTCCCCCGTTCAGTCCGTGACAAACGTGGCTAAATCTACAGTATTGAATCTACACGAGAGGCCCCTTATACAATTTTGCCGTTTAAGGAAAATATACCTATACGTTTACATGCATTAGCACAAAACTAAACTTATGACACGGCCTCTCTGGCGGCCACTTAACATGTGCACGCTTTTACGTGTTACATGAATAGATCATGAATATTGTGAAATTGTTTCAACTCGAACAATAGATTTGGGTGTAACCGATAACTTACAAGAGCTATATACGACCAGTACGCTCTACCCGTGACATGTTGTGACACTAACTGATTATCTTTACCAGAATCCAGAACACGATGATCATCCATGATAGAAAATCCTAGGTTTATCCTCCAAGTAAGAACTGAGTGGTCTGGAAAGCCAGATGGAGCGAGGACACTTGGATAACTTGACTGATTTATAAGATCAACAGTTCGTGTTACTTTAAACTCTTCAAATAGTGAATAGTGCTCGTAACTCATTAAACAATATCAACCACAGAACAGCCTTTGACAGAAACAGAGGTAAAATCGTTGCCAACAAAGTTTAGCCCATTAAGCATGCACATAGTAACATTAATTAAAAAATCAATTAAAATATCTCCGTAAGCATTTGTCTTAAAATTGACAACATTACGATCGCAAATAGTGTCTACACTAGCAATAAATCCACGCGTATGATTGTCCCCTCGGGGATTGTTATGTACCTGACAGCGATACAGTGGTGAATTACACCAGCAATAAATCCACGCGTATGATTGTCACCTCGGGGATTGTTATGTACCTGACAGCGATACAGTGGTGAATTACACCAGCAATAAATCAACGCGTATGATTGTCACCTCGGGGATTGTTATGTACCTGACAGCGATACAGTGGTGAATTACACCAGCAATAAATCCACGCGTATGATTGTCACCTCGGGGATTATTATGTACCTGACAGCGATACAGTGGTGAATTACACCAGCAATAAATCCACGCGTATGATTGTCACCTCGGTGATTATTATGTACCTGACAGCGATACAGTGGTGAATTACACCAGCAATAAATTCCACGCGTATGATTGTCACCTCGGTGATTATTATGTACCTGACAGCGATACAGTGGTGAATTACACCAGCAATAAATCCACGCGTATGATTGTCACCTCGGGGATTATTATGTAACTGACAGCGATACAGTGGTGAATTACACCAGCAATAAATCCACGCGTATGATTGTCACCTCGGGGATTATTATGTACCTGACAGCGATACAGTGGTGAATTACACCAGCAATAAATCCACGCGTATGATTGTCACCTCGGGGATTATTATGTAACTGACAGCGATACAGTGGTGAATTACACCAGCAATAAATCCACGCGTATGATTGTCACCTCGGGGAATATTATGTAACTGACAGCGATACAGTGGTGAATTACACCAGCAATAAATCCACGCGTATGATTGTCAACTCGAGGATTGTTATGTACCTGACAGCGATACAGTGGTGAATTACACATTTTCTATTTTTACACTCTTGTGGTTGTCTTTTCATATTACATAAAAACAATTTTCTACAAATCCTTAATGTTATCCAAGACTGTTCCCTATCCATTTCAGAAACATATCTTAACATGGTTGTGCCCTCTGCACTAGCATGCTTATCTTAACTAGGGTGTGCAGTGGAGGGAAATATCTATTTTTTTATTATTTTTAAATCTAGTTTTAACTTTATTTTGACTTTTGGATATTGGTACAAGAAATGGGGATAGATATTTCTACATGAATTCTCATTCAAAGACATTTAAATAATGTGTGTTTTAATTTTCTCAGACTTTTAAAGATAACTTTAGATCAACTTTCAACAGCATTCGTTGTCGGGGTCGGTTCTATCGGTTACCGTTGTCGGTGCCGATTTCACCTATACACAATAAGCTCACTCTTATCAGCATTCGTTGTCGAGGTTGATCACGTCGACAACCGTTGTCGGGGCCGATCATATTTAATATCCTATACCTTTTAATGTCAATTTAAATTTGCGGGTCTTTATCACTTTTAGTATTTTAAATCTTTGTAAATATGCTGTCTTCGGAGCAAAATATATTATTTACATATCTTGTTTTTCACTCACTGATATTTAGTTAACTTTATTGTCATTTATATTATATCATTTGCTAGCATAACTGCTTTCAACCGGTGTCGGAGCAAAATAATTAGTTCATGTACCTTGTTTTGCAATTGGTAATTAGCTTACCATTATTGTATGATTCTATGACCTATCCTGCCATTCCCATTTTCATGCCAAAATGTAAAGAAAATAACCCGCCAAATAACGGCAATTTTCCCTTGCGTAAAAAACATTTATTGTCAACAATACACGTATTCATGACTTAAGCAACACAAAGAATGGTGAGGTATTATAAAGCAAAATGTATTAGGTCCCCACTTCGGTAAAGATGTTTCAAAGATGAATAGTAATAAGACAAGTTCATTAAAAAATAGAATAGGTTGATCTGGTTATAACGGAAAAAATCTGCTTAGTCTGACGATATCATGTAGATAAACCTCAATAAGAAGACGCAAATGATTATGGCAATGCAGTGGTAAGACGCAAGGCTACAAATCCAACGTGACGAGTTCGAACCTCATGTTTTACATACTTTTTATTTTATAACTTTTACTCCATTCAAGATTATATCATTTATTGATTTGTTGTCATTTTACTTTATTATTTTTTTTCTCTATCATGTATAGTTCATATTTTATTTTTCTCTATTTTTTAAATAATAGCAATTATAGTGATTGCTAATATTCGTCTTCGTTAGCAGGATCTGTCTTCTCGTCACTGTACGTGACATATTATAACAGGTAAGCAAACAATACAATACAATACAATATCTTTATTCAGCAATTAAACATAAAACACATGTTTATAGCTTACACAATTACATGAAAGTATGAAGATAGTGAGAACATGAACACTTATCCATATTAAACAAATAAACATACAATTACATTATATCAGATTTACTGAGAAGCACATTATTTCAAAATCGCTGAATGAAAAATAAGAATTTAACATCAGGAAATTTCCTTTATGTAATATTCCTTAATTTGAGAGCATAGAATATAAATTTCGCTAAATTTACAACTGTACATTTTGACTTTGATGTCATAAGCGAATCAAACTTGTTCAAATTTGACCATCGGCAATAATAAGGTTTTAGAATATGTATGTCTTAATTCTCTATAAATTGGACAAACAAGCAAAAAGTGGTGTTCGTTTTCAATTAAATTCATATTGCAAAATCGGCATTTTCTTTCATCCCTATATATGAATATTTTCATATCTTCCGCTTTCTATCGCGAGGTTATGCGAAGACAATGAGCTATTCTAAATGTTTTCTCCATATCAATATCTAAATAATGTTCCAAACTAAAATCGTGCTTAAAACGACAGTAAGTAACAAATCTGTTAGAATTATTTATATTTGCATACCAGCTTTGATGATATATGTCCAATATTCTTTGTTGGATGCGTTCATAGTTAATGTGTTCTATATCATATTGATGTAACCAAGTATTTGCCATACCTAACGTCTCCAATATTGATTTTATTTGGAATGCCCAATTTGACCCGTTATGTGATATATTATTGGCTGCGTCGCTTTTTTGTAATTTATATATTTTCTTAGCGATACTGTTATCTCCTAATTTCAATAATTTAATCCAATACTTTAGCATATTTAGTTTTCTCTTTACATAGAGCGGAACTCTACCTAGTTCACCATATAAACCTGTAAGATGTGTCGACCTTTTTTACGGATAAAATATTCCTGCAAAATTTCGTATGTACTCGTATAAGTTCGATTTCTTTTGCATCATGTGATCCCCAAACTTCCGAACTATAATTTAATACTGACACCACTAAAGTGTCGAACAGCTTGCATTTCTCAGAAATGGGTAATTCTATTCGATTAAAAACAGAGAAAAGATTTTGCAGTGCAAACGATGCATATTGAGCCAATCTTTTTTGCGTTCTAAACCAATTACCGTTTTTGAAAAAGTGAATCCCAAAATATTTAAAGGAATTAACTACTTCTAATGTTATATTATTTAGTATGAACTCATATGTAGTGTGACGACCTTTTTCAAAGATCATTATTTTTGTTTTTGCTGTATTTATTTTCAGACCCCATGTATGACATTATGATTCTATATCGTTCAACATAGACTGTAACGTATCTGGAGATAAAGCAAAGACTACTGCATCGTCCGCATAAAGAAGCATGAATATTTTAAGATCATCTATCGTAAAAATGTCTTCTAAATCAGAGTTAACATTTGATACAATATCGTTTATAAACATCATAAACATCAAAGGAGAGCTCGGATCTCCTTGTTTTACTCCGATATGTGATTCCACAAAGTCTGATAAAGCAGACTTATATCGTATACATTACTTTACCACAGTGTACATAGATTTAATGGCATTTACAATTTTAAGACTTACATTTTGGGCTAAAAGCTTATGCCATATAAGTGAGCGGACTATTCTATCGAATGCTTTTTCATAGTCTATGAAAGCACAATACAGTTTTTTTCCTAAGCTTAACACCTTTGCAATAATAGAATAAAATACAAATATACTATCTACAGTAGATTTACCCTTTTGAAATCCAAACTGGTTTTGCAATATCTTATCGTATTTGTCTGACCATATAGTTACACGATTAAGTAAAATTTGAGAATATATTTTTCCCAATACAGGTAAGCAAACGTTGTGTGCGGGTGTAAGGTCTTGAAACGTATCTTGTAAAGGTTACAAAGAAATATATGTTCTAATTGTGAAAGTTTAATATGTATTAAGTTAATGCCAAAATATTTCTATTTCTGTTCATAATAAATGTCTAAAAACATTTGAAATCATATAAACCATTTTTTTTTAAAAATAAAAATGAAAAAATAAAATATAAATAAACAACCTGTTGCCTTATTCAGCCAACAAATATGTTATCGTATCCACTGGGCCAAACCAAATATACACTAATCCATTTTATTAATGCTATAAGATAAACACCTAAAGCTGCCCTACATAAATTACAATGGACTTATCGAAGTTTGTTTACAGCGGTTCTGACTTATCTTTAAATTATCTGTACACGTTTCCATGTTACATGTAATATAAACATATGTGTATGGTGGCTGATTTCGGCCATTGTCGTCTTTTGGTCTTTTCGTTATTTCGCCCCCGAAAAGACGACAGAATGAAAAGACGACAAATGCAGCGCGAAAAGACGACAGAACGACAGAACGAAAAGACGACAGAACGTCACGCGAAAAGACGACACTTCAGCCGCGAAAAGACGGCATTTAATAGTGTCTCTGTTCGTTATTTTGTATGGCCTTCTGTCCTCTTTTCTCCCTTGAAATGGCGTCTTTTCGTTCTGTCGTTCTGTAGTCTTTTCGCTCTGTCGTCTTTTCGCGCTGCATTTATCGTCTTTTCGTTTTGTCGTCTTTTCGTTCTGTTGTCTTTTCGTTCTGTAGTCTTTTCTTTCTCTCGCCATTTCGTTCTGTCGTCTTTTCGTTTTGTAGTCTTTTAACCTTCCGGTTTACATGCGCGTTTCGGTCATTGCGGCCATTTCATCGTGGCTACTAGAAGTCTCGACGATTTTGAACTGTCGGAGAATCGGGCAAAATAGACAGGGAGTGTGCATACCGTATGTTCAATAAATAATAAACGAAGGGTTTCTAGTTCTGTTAAATCGTTTATATAAACGCAGAATGGTCATCATAATTATATTGATCACTAATCTTGTGTAAGGCAATAAACATGTAATTACGGTGTGTCGAATAAAAGTAATGAATTGTATTGATTCTGCAACTCATTAATTAGTTTTTCAAACCTTATATACTGGCTATTAAAGTGATACTTATATGTTTGGCTTTATCTTAATCAGTTCTTTTTGAAAGTGTCAAGATTTAGTTGCAATATGTATATTATATGGACAGAGGATCTTAAATTAGTTCATATTTAATAGTTGTTTATGACCGTTACCTGGCTGTATGATATTTTATAATTATGCCAAACACATGTATAAAGTTACAGTCTATGTAAAGCAGTTTCGGAGATACAAGCTTACATGTACATTCCAACTTCAACCGAGTGGAGACGACGATCAAGTGATGACAATTTCTCTTTTTTTTTCGAAAGCGTCGAGCTGACATATTAAATGTTAAGAACGTGTATATGTGTTACCTCCTTTCTTGACTATTATATTTCATATGTTGTAGATATAGTTCTAAACTATTAATATATTACCATCAACTTGATATGTTGCACAACTATTTTAAATAACATATTAAGAGAAAAATATATTAAGAGAAAAATGAAATATTAGGGTATGGCATTCATTCACTTCCAAATGAACAATCAAGTTAGCATAATTATCAGTCACGTACATGTTTAACAGTTCCCTATAATACGAAATACATTCTTAATTATGTTTGCTATACCATCCTACATTGATAAATATAAGGTATAATCATTGTGAATGATGGTTTTAACAAACGGTCCCGGAAAGTTAGTGTTAAATCTAAAAGTCAATATTTTGCTTGTTATTTGTTTGAATAGATCGAAGAATATGAGCCAAAATCGTGTCTATTTTTAAGTGGCCCTGGAAAGTAAATCATTAAATACAAAGTCATTTTATTACATTTTTACATAAACAAATCCATAGTTATGTCCGCTAAACCATCCTACATTGTTACATACCAATTTAAATAATAAGAATATAAAGTTTACTCCATACATGTTACTTAGTACGACTGGTCCAGACATGATCATTAGTATCAGTCCCGAAAATTTATTACTAAATTACAAAGTCAAACTATTATTTTCATATTATTATGTTTTAATATTCATATTAAATAAACCATTCTGCGTTTATAAAAAACATTTAAAAGAAATAGAAACCCTCTGTGTATTATTGATTGGACATAAGGTATACACACATCCTGTCTTTTTGACCCATTTCCCAAACAATTCAAAAACGTCCCCGACTTTGAGTAGTCACCGTGAAATGGCCGCAATGACAAACACGTGCATGTCGACCGTAAGGCGAAAAGACGACAGACGAAAAGACGAAAGAACGACAGAACGAAAAGACGATAGAACGACAAGACGAAAAGACGACAAATGCAGCGCGAAAATACGACAGAACGAAAAGACGACAGAACGACAGAACGAAAAGACGCCATTTCAAGGGCAAAAAGACGACAGAAGGCCACACAAAATAACGAAAAAACGACAATATCAAATGACGTCTTTTCGTCTTTTCGCGTGGCGTTCTGTCGTCTTTTCGCCATTGAAATGGCGCCTTTTCGTTCTGTCGTTCTGTCGTCTTTTTGTTCTGTCGTCTTTTCGCGCTGCATTTGTCGTCTTTTCGTCCTGTCGTGTTTTCGTTCTGTCGTCTTTTCGTGGGCGATATAACGAAAAGACGACAAATGACAGAAATCAGCCACCATATATTTGTGATTGATTTGCATTTCTCGATAAAATGATACCACATGTCAGTGCATTATTATTATTATACAAGTTGTATAAAGCTTAAATGGAAACAAACAAGTTTCTAAATAAATTTGTTATCAGTTTAACATAACGCATGTTTAAAAAATTGTAAAATTCAGTAATTTAGGGGAATAGATACTTAATATTTTCAATGATGTTTATATAATTTGGACACTTATCTGAAAATGTTAATTAGATATAGTCGAGTATAGTGGTAACATTTAGAAAAGATAAACAATGTTTGGTAAAACGTGTTTTCAATACTTAACATCAAAAGAACACATGTGGAAGCATTTTCGTTTTCTTGTGATTAGCGTGTTTCTAATAACCAGCTGGCTGATTTTGGAAGATCTTTTGGACATAAGGTTCGTATGCTTAGTAACTACACAATCATGTTATGGTGTTGAACATAAACATATTACGAAACAACTGTTTTTAAATTACTGGACACATATTTTCACCGTTGACTTTGAATGCGTGGTATGTGAAATACTATAGATGTCATTGATTCATAAGGGATATAATCTGAAAATGTTAAAGGGACTGTGGCGACACAGCCAAACAATTTTTATTATTGAGAGTTCTCACAAACTTGGAAAAAAAAGTGAATCGGATAACAAACAAAGAAAATACGACCATTTGAAAGGTGTTTTAAAGGTGTAGCACACCCATTGCAACATAGGAAGTGTCGGCCTGGGGTATCGCATAATGGCGGTCAATAAATAAGTATCATTTCTTTTTGTTAAAAAAAAGGCATTTTCACTAATTGAAAGTGCTATTTTTGGTTTATATCACATTGTTGATCTATCTGTTAAATGTTTCAAGCATTGTCATGTTAAAATTGTTAGTTTTTATTTTTTTTGCTTATATAGAAATGAGAGTATGAATACATTATTATGGAATCTCAGTGCTTATGTTTTTAAAGGGAGCATTCATTCATGAGACAAGTTCTTTCTTAGAAGTTACATGACCCCCATTTTTCTGTGGAATTTTTTGGCAGTATATGTGTCATTTGTGATGAGAATTAAGTTATTCATTTTTAATTCTGGCCTAGATATGAATGACAACATGGCATTTAAATTTTAATTCACACACAACTCAATGCAACAATCAATGGGCAAAATAAATTTCCATATATTGTAATTTAGAACTGTGATGTCATAGTTCTCAAAATGGCAGCTTTTATATCCGTTTCAAAAGACATTCCAATGATCATATCTTCTTTGTTTATCATCCGATTTTGATTATTCTTTAACTCGTGACCAAGTTTTTCAGAACTCTCAATAATAAATGTCATTACATTCTCTTTACAAAGCAAATTATAGCATTCTCAAAAAATCATGGGTCATTATTCTACAGTTTTAAATCTGATATAAGTGGATTTTGTAATTTGTCCACGCTTTATTTTATGACCGAGGTAATTTCATAAATTGTATCATAAAAAAGGAAGACATGGAATGTGGGAGTGAGAATGGAGTGGAAAGGGAAAGGGCGAGGCATGGAAGTGTCAGATATGTCCGGTTTTCATACTTTATTTAAGCTTTTTGTCATAAATTTTTTGAACGCAAACATTAGATATAAAAATCGAACAGGAAAAGTAGCATTCAAGCACGACAATCAACCACAAACACACCCAGAAACAAAGAACAACTTTAAAGATGAATAAAAGGCCAAATAAGACACTACAAACACAAAAGGACTGACAATACGGTACCGCCATGGAATGGTCAGTGGCAAAAAAGGCGGCTGGGGTTTTTAAACAGGTTTTAGGTGCACCAAACCTCACATTTACCCTACTATCATCCCAATAAAACCGGACAGTGAAAATAAAGAAATCTCCGCCATGAACTATTCTCTAACCAACAATGCAGCATTAATAGGCAATATAAGTAAAAACCAAATATGCTCGTGTATATATAAATAAAAAAACAATAGCCTAGATAGCCACAAAGAAGGTACTCAAAGATTAGGCAGAAGCCAGAGCATAAAGAGAACAAAGCATTGAGGGCACGACAAGACAAGATTGCAGACAAACATCAAACGTCACTGTCCTTTTGGGCTTTAGGTAGACGTCATCATAGGGTCCACAGCCTGTCCGGTCATCGTACAATTAAAGAGGAAAGAAAAGTGGGGAACTGTAAAGGGTCCACCACCAAGCATGCAGTGCGTTGCAAAATGATAGGGTCATAACCTCCTTTGATAAACCTTTTAAGACGTTTAACAAAGATAGTATGAAAGTGATCATGACCAAGCATCTTATGAAGTTTGTATATCACGTCACCATAGAAGTCAGGCTGTGATAGTCCTTTCTCGCAGAAGAGTTCTTAAATTACTTTTATATTTGGAAAGAAGATCAAGGCTTTGATAATAAAAGTGTGCAAAGGTTTTACGAAGTTTATGGTAACTGTAGAATTGATGGAGTAGCGTTTTAGATATACAAAGAGATTACGAATATTAAAGTCCTCAACTCGAGTACAAGCTCTAGAAAAACGAATTAGTAGAGACACATAGACCCCATAAGAAGCTGTTCGGGGAACATCCCCATCTTAATGGGGATAATTAACAATATCAAAATTAAAATCATCTCTCTTGTCATATATTTTGCTAATTATTTCACCATTAATATCGAGATGTAAATCGAGGAAAGAAGCGTTAGTATCGGAATTATTAGCTTTGTTAGGATGAAGTCTTTAGGATATATAATTAACCATAGTAGAGAAAAGGGTTGTCAATGTTCAATGTCATCCAGATATCGAGAGGTGTCATTAAAGGCTTCAATAACATCTGCCTGGGTATCTGGTGAAAGACTCAACATGAAATCTCCTTCATACCAATATGAAAACAAATCTGCGACAAGGGGTGCACAGTTCGTACCCATAGGGATACTAACAAGTTGTCTATAAGCTGTAGTTCCATACCTGACGAAAATATTATCTAATAGAAAAAATAAGTGATTCACAAACTTCATGGTAAGTCCACATAGTGTAATTGTCCAAACTGCTGTTACTAAAATACGATTTAATATTGTTACAGGCCAAACATGTAGTATTTTCTCTAGCAGCATTTTTGTTTTGAATGAGAGCAATAAGCTTGTTTTTGATAAGGTTCTGTGATAAAGTTGTATATAATGTAAAAAGAGCATAAGTACTTATAGATGAAGCTTGACGTTTATTGCAAATTGTATCAAGAACGTCACCTGAACTTTTAATAGACCAAAATAAATTAATCCCAGAGTTTTCATAAGCTCTAGCAGAATATTGTTTAACGTGATCTTTAACGGCAGCAAGACAAGATGTTAAAAGTTTGAAAATAATTGCAGTGGTGCAAGAACAAGAATTGGAAATAAAACAGGTTTTATATGGGTGAGAACATATTAGTTTAAACATGTTGCTTAATTGGCATTTGTTGCAATCAGAAGTATCAAATGTTGGAATAGACTAAAGAACCGGTACATAAATGACCGACTGGGAAATGTGTATTACGACATTTCATTTAAAACATTTTGTAAATATAGTAATAAGTATCTTTGTCATATCAAACATGACATATTTTGTCAAAATGCATTATAGTCCATATTTAGTATAGTCCATATTTACATGAAAAAGGCTGACGAGTTATCTCCTTTGTTTTCTATGGGATGGCCCAGTGTGTAACTTTTACATCGTCCATGTTTATCATCTAGGGACATTGAACTTACAAAGAAAATAGCATTCGCCCTTTAGAATCTTAGGTGAATTAAAAATCATAAAAAGGTCATCTCATCTCTCAGACTTATAGTAATTGATGTTTTGCTTTTTATAATTATATACCTAGTACCTTCATTTTCCTACAATGGAATACAAAACCCTGCATCACCTCTAGAGGTTTTCTGAATCCATTTCACTACACAATAAAAATAGATTATGGAAATTCCCATACACAAATGTCAGATTGGAATGTTGGTGATTTCCCAGCTAGTAATCCATTAAGAACAATCGATGTTTTAACATGAAATGTGAACTATCAGAATGTTTGTTTGTGCATTTGTGAACATTGTGGGTTAATTAATTAATTTAACATTATGTCAGTTGGTAAATTCACCAGAATTTGATTTGTTTACGCATGCTGTGTAATGAACACATGTGTAGTTGTCGCAATGCAATGTACATGTTTTTATGCGTGTGTAATGTACATGTTTTTATACAATTTTGTTTGTTTTCGTTTTTAATGATATGTAAAGAGGTATATAATAAAAGGATCATTACTATAGTAACTTGTTCTGGAAACTTCCTCTCGTAGGAAAATTCCAGATCAGGATCACACTCTACGCCTCGAGTGTGATCCATAGCCTCTCGCGTGATCCTGATCTGGCATTTACCTACTCGAGGTGATCAAACTTCCAGAACAAGTTACTATAGTAGTAATACTATTGTATTGTATCGTATCGCATAGTATCCATGAAGGATGGTTATATAGATGCTATTATGACATTTCACATTAAAATTCGTTATCAGTTTAGGGCAGTTTGTGAAAATTTAGTATCAACTTAATTTTCTCACTTGTAGGTTTCGAGTCAGTCGTATACTACCTGAAATCGACAAATCTATTCCAATAAACTCTTATAAAGTGATCTACGAAAACTGCACAAAAATATCCCCAGCACCTCAAGGAACGCTATGGCCGGAGGAGGAATACCTGCACGAGCTACCACCACGTGATGTTCGTGACATCGTTGATCCCAGGCATTCAAAGATGTGGCTTGATGGTAATACGGTTGTAAAGATAGGAGATACAGTGCATGTAAAACTTCAAATGTATGACGGTTATGGAAGAAAACGAAAACTCGGTGGTGATCTGGTACGTATAAATACGCTGTTTAAGAAAAAAATAACATCATTAAACACAAATAGTTCAGTTGATAGATAGTTGAATATTGTAGTTCGAGTGTTTGTTAAATTCGTGATGTGTGCTTTCGAACCCGATGTGTGGGTTAAAACAAATATGTGCTATTGATTCTTTACCACATAAAATAGTTTTATACTGAAGCGAAAAATCCCGCTATATATTGTATATACAATATGATGCTGTTATGGCTACGTAAGACCTTTACTTTCGAAAAAAATACGAAAACAGCATTTAAGATGAAACTTTAATTAGGAATGAAATACATATATAGTTAAATATATTTATTTGACAACAACTGGCTCAAAAACACCAAGACCAGATAATACTGAGAATACAAAATAATACAAGCATAATGTAAATTACAGATTCGATAACACTGTGAACATGTTACAATACAAGTATCAATGTAAAGTACTAACTCTGGTGTGTCCGAGCCAGCTTGCTTCTCTCTTTCTTGAGGGCAAGGCTGTGCTTCTATAGAATCAAGCAGACTCGAACAGAACTAATTAGGCATTGCCGAACTAGGAAAGGCGGTGGGATGGGTGGCGGTTAAGATCTAAAAAACAATAGCAAACGCTTAATCAGCAAAGTAATTAATGCTCGTTCCTAAAATACATATTCTAGTTACAGTAATAAAATGATTATGGGGTATATTTATATATGTACGATACATATACATTATGCCCGCGCATAGACTGGTTATACAAATGTCAACAATAAAGTGAAAGTACATTTTACATATAGTGGTCAACAAAGAAGTGAAAGTGAGATTGTAAATTACATTTCCACATAAAATGTGTTTATTTTCATAAGCAACAACATAACACAGCAAACAGTATTCCTTCCAAGTTTCGTTATTGACAGAGTACGCGTTTCACTCAAGCATATGAGCAAACTAAGGATGCAAAAGTTTGCAAACTCTTTACGTTAAATACAGTACTGAAACAGCTCAATTTTTCGACATTCAAGAATTTCTTGTTACAAAGTGTACTGTGATTAAAACGTCTACAACATCACAGTGGTGTCCTTCCTCTAACTAACTGCACTTTTTTTCTTAGGAATATTATATGGAATTAAGTGTTCAGTATATACAATATATAGCGGAAATTCTAGAGTTGTGTTTCTTTCTCACTTCAGTATATAATGATTTATCGGAGTTTACCGTTTTTCAATAAATTGAGTGTTTGCTTAGTTTAGAACGATAACACGATTCGTTGATAGCGCTCTCTAGTGACGTGTCAAATTTACAGGGATTGGGAAATGAAGAGTATAATATATGATTAAATTAAACCTTTTGTCAACACATATTGTTTACAATGAGCATATGGGTGAGTTTGGTGCACAATACCAGCCAGGGTCGATATGTAGTTAAAGTCGATGTTAAGAACATTGTTATCGAAACTCAGAGGAACAAAAGACAATTCAAAAATGCTACCTCATCTACCCATCCGATGGTTCCTAATCAGGTTTTTCAGTTCTTGTATTTTATGAGATATAGTTATTTTAGCACGTTCTTAATAGCATTGGTAAGGAAGTTCTGAGTGCCCTTTTAATTTCAATACTTCTTTCATATATTTATCTTTTGTTTTTTGTGCCCATAGTTAACACAAACAGCCATAAAACGTAACATTCACAACACATTTTACCAAACAAGCACGAATTGAAAATAAGAAACAACTAACAGGTGACATACAAGAGGTGTTCAACTTATAACGTAACACTTTTGTTTAACATGTAATTTTTCTGCGAAAGTGATTATCATAAAAAATATGATTTAATTATGTGCAACTGTCATTTATAATGTATGCATTTAAAAATAATCTCAAGTTTCACGCGGTTCGCTTTAAATTACATTGTGAATTAGGTTTATACTATATTTCAACCTTAAACCTATGTCTTTCTATTCCCGTAGAGCTTTAACTTTAACGAAATAATTCCACTAACTGCATATCACACTTGTTTGAAATAGATAGTTTGCTCGTATTTTAACGATGATTTTATAAATCAACCAAAAAAGTATTATTTTATTCATATTTTGTAAGACAAAAAATGAATAATTATTGTTGTTATATTATCACATAGATATCTTGGTCAAAATGTATGTCATTGTTTGTAAATGCATTTGTTTTACCCCTATAAGTTATATATTTTTCTTTCTTTTCTTATAAGAAAGTAATGAAACTTATTTTTTATAGAGAAGGAAGTCATAAGAATACCTGCAGCTGATGTTTCGAACTAGAAGTTTGCATGAATGTAGTCATTTTTAAAGTTGCATTTCATTACGTGGTCCCGCCTTAATTCCATTAATGATGGGAAAGCTTATATTAGCAGATTTTATAACGGATATTTGACAATAAAACACGTTTAAAATCATGTTTTACTGAAAAAAAATGCGATAACCTGTTTACAATTACCTATTAAATCTTTTAATTTTACAATAAGAAAACTTTTTAAGCCGATTTTGAGGTTTTATTTCATACCCCAGCCAACCCCGTTTTCCCTTCTTGGAGAACGGGTTAGATGAGGTAAGCAAGTTAATACTCGGACCACGTAATGTCATGTTAATTTTCGCTGAAATCATGAAAACTGACAAATAGCTAAAAAAATGCATATATGGACATATCAGAATACTTTTTAAATGACAATGTATAAGCATTTTCTTTTTAAAATTTGTATTGCATATATATGTATTTTGGGGGTTCTGGACCAAACTTTAGTTTGATCCAAAACGGCTAAAATGCATATATAAAAATCACCATAAAATGGTGATTTGCTTGATTTATTAAAACTTTTTAAACCCTTAAACTAGTAAAGATTTTAAGTTTGAATTATATAATTTGAAACATTTTTTACTATCTAGATTTGTTTTAATAGTTATCAGAATTACATCCAAAAATAGTCTGATTTTGTAATTTTTATAATTATAAAATGTTTTTTTAATACAAAACACATTTGTTGATTTGTTATTAAATTTACACCCAAATCAACGAATAAACACGAAATCAATAAAATAATCCCCCCACATCAAATGTTTATATGTCTCAGTCTAATACATTCAACATTATATGGCTTTACTACTTCCCAGTATCTATGTATTAATCTAACTATATGAGCACCACATTTATGTAAACTGCAATAGTTTGAATCTTTTGTTGTTTTATTTTTACAAGGCTCGTGATATCCAACTTTGAGAAATTGGCAAATGTTTTCAATTTTCTTAGTGTTTTTCATTTTCTTTTTCTTGTTATAATAAATATTTTTTTAAATTAAGAAGAAAAAATAATATAATATAAATTACAAAAATAAGTACTGAAGACGTGAAATACATTTTACAATTACACCGGGAAGGAATAATTAATAATGATCAGCTTAGAAACGGGCTAGATGCTCTTAAAGAAGTTCCAAAGGAAACTCCAAAAGAGGTTAATTCTCAAGCATTAGAAAATTTACACAAGATACGACATAACAAAAAACTACGTAAACGAGAAAAGCAGAAATATGCTAAATTACAAGAAAAATTTATAAATTAACAAAAGCAGAAATATGCTAAATTACGAGAAAATGTTTTAAATGAACTAAAACAAGGTTTTAAAGATAGAATATTAAAACTGATCGATAAACCAATATGTGGTCATTTCAAAGCATACGAGATATCTGTCGAGAAATACAAAGACCCTCAAAAAGTATTTCGTGATAAGAAATCCATTATCACAAAACAAATCAGCAAGGAGATAACAGAGATGAATGGATTAAAGTTTCAATTGGGTCTCACTGTAAATCTATTTAAAGACGATGATGCTAACAAAAAATACACCACGGCAGTATTACGCAGAGAACAAAATGCAATCTTAAACCCCGAAAAAATAAATGAGTTTTAGGATGAAGCATGTGCTTATATGCAAAAGAGTCTTGAAAGATTTACAAACACAGCATCAGGATTGGAGATTGATCACTGTGTTACGTTTTACTTGAATAACGCAAAATATGAACCACTAAAAGGTTCTTCATATATTTTTTTACCCAAAGCAGTAGCTGATAAGAAAGCAATAAAAAACGTAAAGAACAATGATGATAAATGTTTGTTTCATGCAATAAATTCTGCTTTAAATCCAGCTACAGATCACACAGACAGATTATCAAAGTATCCTGATATATCGTTCTTGAAAAAAGATGGCATTGACTTTCCCACTCCAATTTCTCAAATTCCCAAAGTAGAAAAACAAAACAAGTTTGCTATTAATGTTTATGGATATACCATAACAGGAAAAAATAAAAAGGTATCGGTTTTTCCATTAAAAATATCAGAACAATCAAAAGATATTGAGCGAATTAATTTGATCTTAATATCTGAAGACATTGAGGTTGAATCAGAGAATGAAGATGATCCAAATAATGAAGAAGGAATCATAGATGACAACTATAACCCTGATGATTATCCCAACGAACCAAAAAAATTAACAACAAAATATCACTATTGCTGGATTAAAAATCTAAACAGATTACTCTGTGATCAAAACAAACATAAAGGTCAAACTTACTTTTGCGATCGTTGTCTTTACGGCTTTTCTGGAAAAGGACTACTCACCAAACAAAAAGAAGACTGCGATAGTATCAACTAAAAATCTTGCAAAATACAAATGCCTCAAAAAAGTAAAAATCATATAAATTTAAAAAACATCAAAATCAAATGCATGTTCCTTATGTAATATATGCTGATTTTGAGAGTATAATCAAACCACATTTATTTTAATTTGGAAAGAAATCTGAAATTCAAAATATACATGAAGCTTGTGGATTTGGGTATCAAGTTGTCAAATATGATGGCAAAGCTGAAGAATCTGTTATTTACAGAGGTGAAGATGTTGTTGAAGTGTTTTTAAAACGCCTAGAATGTGAAAAAAGCAACATTAACAACAATTTTGCTAACCCAAAACCATTAATAATGACGCAGCAAAATGAAGGAGATCAGGAAAAAGCAACACACTGTTGGATATGTGAAAATAAAATTGAAAATGATAAAAATGGCAAAGTAAAAGACCACTGTCATTTTACAGGAGAATACAGAGGTGCAGCACTTACAAACTGTAACTTAAAACTGAAAATAAAACCAAACAAAACACTTATACCTGTTATATTTCACAACCTCAAAGGATATGATAGTCATCTTATTATGCAAAAAATACACAAAATGACAGGTAATGTTACATGCATCCCAAACAACGCTGAAAAGTATATTTCATTTAGTGTCGGACAACTTAGATTTTTAGATAGCTTTCAATTGATGGCTTCGTCTTTGGAAAGATTGGTTGATGCAACAGACAAATCTGATTTCAAAATTACCAAAAATCAGTTTAGAGAACAAACAGATTTACTTTTACGAAAAGGTGTTTATCCTTATGAATATTTTGATAGCATGGATAGATTCGAGGAAAAACAATTACCACCCATAGAAGAATTTTACAGTGAACTTAGAGGTGAAGGTATTACCCAAAAAGATTATGACCACGCTCAAAAAGTATGGAAAGAATTAAATTGTAAAAGTCTTGGAGACTACCATGATTTATATCTAAAAACGGATGTAACTCTGTTAGCAGATGTATTTCAAACTTTCAGAAAATCATGCATGAATGCATATAAACGCGATCCCTTGCATTACTATACAGCACCTTGATTATCTTGGTATTCTTTACTTAAACGTTCTAAAATAGATTTAGAACTTTTGACAGACATTGATATGCACTTATTTGTCGAAAAAGGGATGCGCGGAGGAATAAGTATGGTTTCCGAAAGACACGCCAAAGCAAACAATCCACATGTAACTAATCATAACCCCAACAAAGAAAACTACTTTTTAATGTATTATGATGCAAACAACTTAAAAGTCCAGACTCTATTGTGCCCATCGCGTCAGGTATACCTTGACGTGTTCGTTGGCGGAGGGACTATAAACCTTAGAATTACACACACACACACACACATGCAAACAACTTATATGGGTGGGCAATGAGTCAGCCACTTCCATATTCTGGCTTTAAGTGGGTTGAATTAGATTTAACAGATTTAACACCAAAAAAAGGAAAAGGATATATTTTAGAAGTAGATCTAGAATATCCCAAAGAAATCCATGAATCTCATAATGACTATCCACTTGCACCGGAAAGATTAGCAGTGAAAAAAGAATGGTTGTCTGAATACCAGACAGATCTGTTGAAAAATAATAGCATGATAAATACAGAACAACTAGACCCAAATCTTATGGACAAAGAAAAATATGTGATACATCACAAAAACCTGCAACTGTACTTATCCTTAGGCATGAAACTAAAAATAATTCATAGGGTGTTAGAATTCAATGAAAAACCTTGGATGGCATTATACATAAATTTAAACATTGAACTTAGGAAAAAACGCAAATCAAACTTTGAAAAAGATTTTTACAAGTTAATGAATAACCCCGTGTTTGGTAAAACAATGAAAAATCTACGCAAGCGAACTGATATAAAACTAATCAAAACTGACGGCTCTGAAAATGAAAAGATAAGAAAAATAATAGCCAAACCCAACTTTAACAGGCGTATACAATTCTCAGATGAATTATCAGCAATACACGTAAACAAAACAAAATTAACATTAAACAAACCAATTTATGTTGGAATGTCAGTATTAGATTTATCAAAGTACATGATGTATGATTGGTATTATAATACTTTGAAAAAAAGGTATGGAGCTAACTGTAATTTGTTGTATACAGACACTGATAGTTTATTGGTAAATATCAAAACAGATGATGTTTATAAAGACATGTCTGAAATGAAAGATGAGTATGATCTAAGTGATTATCCTCAAAACCATCCAATGCACGATGATACAAACAAAAAAGTATTGGGTAAAATGAAAGATGAATGTGCTGGTGTTGAAATTGATGAATATGTTGGGTTAAGACCTAAATTATATTCTATTTTGAGAGCAGATGAGGTTCTCATTAAAAAGGCAAAAGGTGTAAAAAATTATGTAATTAAAAAACATATAAACTTTGAAATCTACAAAGAAGCATTATTTGATAAGAAAAGGTTTACACATGAAATGAATATGATGCGATCAATAAAACATCAAATATACGGCATAACAGTAAACAAAGTAACACTGTCACCATTTCACTCAAAAAGATACATTCGAGAAGATGGAATTAAAACTGATGCCCATGGATTTTTTAAAAACTTATAAACGCGTTTGGGTATCAGCAGGAACAATAAGTAGTTCTTCTTTGACAAATCCTCTCTGTGGTGCTGGTAATTTTAAATAATATACTCTTATACCTTGCGTCACCATATAATTACACTCCACATTGGATCAGTTGCTCTGCGTCTTCCACCTTCTTGTTCCCCGGGTTGATATAAATATCTTACATTTGCATTCATACATATAGGATCATCTTTTAATGTTTTTGTTTCAACAGGAGGAGGCTTTTTTGTTTCCACATTTATTGCTTTGACAACTTCTGGTAATCTCTTTACCCACTCTCTGTTGCGTTTTTGGGAATCTATTTCCTTAGCATACTGATACCCAAACAATCTTTCAGCTAATGTTCTGTTAAATCTGTCCACTATAGCTTGGTCTCTGTGTATTTCTGTTCTGCCTCGTCTGATATTTACTTTGTGTTTCGCCATCAACTGCGATACTGCACCCATGAATTCTCTGCCTGGATCCACTTGTAACAATTTTGGATATTTTAGATGCCGACTGTATATATTTTCAAATGCTTTAGCAACTTCTTTGCTATCCTTGGAAGTCAGTGGCTCTGCTTCTTTGTATCTACTTGCAATATCAACCACAGTCAACGCATATTTATAAGTCTTGCGTCCACGGCCAACCCCAAAAGTATCATGCGGTAAAAATAACAAATCAGCTTGGTGCACTCCATTCTTAGCGGAAACATCAAACCTGGGTCTAATTATTTTCTTTGGTGCGGGTAAATAAATCTGCCACACAGCTTGTTTTTTTTAAAAATTATAATGCCTGTTTTTCACTAACACCAGCCTCTTTTGAACATTTTTTAATTGCTGAGTAACCTCTCCAAAATCCTTTTGGGCCGTAATAAATCTTTTCCATTTTTGTCTACTAAAGATTAAAATTTATATAACTATAAAAGGAAAAAAATGGAAATCACAACTGCACGATTTGATGAACTGCTCGAAGAGCAAAATCAACACAGCACACAGAAATGGACAGACTTGGATATAAATAACATATACACTATTACAGATACGAAAATACTGGATACTGAATATGGTCCATCCATGGTATTGACATTATTAGACAACGGTGAAGTATGGGCGCCTGATCATCTTAAAAATAAAATAGAGAAGAGTGCTTAACCACCATATTATATTCGACCACTTGGATTGAAACCATGTAAAAACAACAAAAGTCTTTTCAAAGTAAGAACATATAACATTTCAAAGAAATTATAGTTTTAAACTATATTTTTTTTATGAAATCAATTTATACGCCACAAATCCAGTTGCAGCCATGCCCACCACAATAAAAGTAATATCTCTATTCTGTTGATCCGGAGATGTTGTATAGAAATCACTCAACTCAGGCTCCGGTCCCAAAGGCAACTGTTTACCAGTTATATAATAATACTGCTTCATAGCCTGGTCTACATCATCAAAAGTCTGCTCTGCATGATGCTCCTTTTGCAGTTGCTCATTAATAAAATCTAATCTCTCTGTTCTTTTTTTTATTCCACGCCGCTTGTGCTGCTTCTAATTGTTCCACTGCTTTGTCATGCCTTTGTCTTTCCTCATCTGAATGACTTCCCATTTTTGAAAAGAAATAATTTGAACCGTTAAATGTCAATGCGTTTGTTAATGCGCCACCTATCATCATTGCTACTGCACTTGCCATTTTTTTTATAAATATATTTTTTAAATTATTTCATAATATCCGCAGGAATAATACCTTGCTTAATCAACATATCCTTTGTAGCCATTGCTAACATTATATCCACAGACAGCATCCCAACATCTGTCATATTAAAATCCACTTTAGGAGCTGGTTTTCTTAGTAGTTTTCTGCCAATCTCAGAATATCCAATAGTTAAAAGTGTTTCCACTCCAGCGTGATACATCATATTTACAATTTGTTTTCCGTCAATACTTGTTGCCATTTTTTATATGATTATTTTTTTATTTCTAAATAAATTATTAAAAATCAAACGGGTCTTTTGGTGCAACAGGAACAGCAACAGGTTGTGTAGCAACATGTGTAGCAACCGATTTCTGGTTATAGATATACAAACCCAACCCAGCATTGCCTAATAAAACCATACACGGTGGAATATAATTTGTGTATACATTTATTTTGATTTGTTCTGGTTCCTCTTCACCTGTTGTTATTTTTGTTATTTTATTTGCATCTTGTGCATCTTGCTTTGCATCCTGAAGCAAACGCTTTGCCTTCCTTGTCGCTGCTCCTTTTTTTCCAGCCTCTACTCGTTTTGGATTTTTTACTTTTTGTTGTTTAACAACTTCAACAGGTATAACTTCACTCTCTTGGTTCTCCATTTATATTATCTACATTTTTATTTTTATTAAAATCAATATGTCTAACAGTTGTCAGTATTGCTGTAAATGGTGCTAAGAACGTTCCATACCTGTGATACAACTCGCAACAAGCATTTGTCAAAGCATGATTATTAAATGGGTCTTCCTCCAAATCTTCTATCAGTTTTGGTGGATTTGTCACATTGAAATATTTTGATACTCCCATCACATACAAGTTAATAAAAGAATTGCCTAAAGTCTTGGTCATACTTTCTCCAAGCCTTGCTTCATATCTGCAGTAAAGTTTGTTAAATTCATCCGGGGACATGCTATCTATAGTCGTGAGTTGTATGTCTTTACCCAAATATTGACGGCTACCACCGCCAGCCACTATGGCTGATAATCTTTCTTTTATTGTTTCTTGTTGATTTGATTCATCACGTTCCGTAAAACCTTCTGATATATCTTTTAATAGTTCTTCCGCATTCATTTTTATATTAATAATTTTATTTTTTATCTTGGAATAAATATAAAATACAAAACAACCAGTTGCGATATTTACCACGCAACTAGTTATGGTACGTATTGTTAATAGCATTGTTATTAACATTGCTATTTCTTTTATTAGCTTTGTTAATTTGCTGCAAGGATTGCTATTAACATTGCTACTTTGCTGTTAGTATTACTATTAGCAACTCTTTTTTTCAAGGGAAATAACTCTTTTTTTCAAGGGAGATAACTCTTTTTTCAAGGGAGATAACTCTTTTTTAAAGGTAGATAACTCTTTTTTTAAGGGAGATAACGTTTTTTCAAGGGAAAAAACTCTTTTTTTTAAGGGAAAAAACTCTTTTTTTTAAGGGAAATAACTCTTTTTTTCAAGGGAAATAACTCTTTTTATTTTACAATGTCACATGACCGTTTATAAACGTCTATTTATACACCATTACATTTTGTGACAATTTTTGTTTTAATTAATATTTAAAAGTACTTTTACAAAATATTAAAGCAAATGTCAACGCTATTATTACCATCACAACTGATTTATCAGATTGTGTCGCAGCACAATGCTAATTAGAATTACTAACTATGATTTAATTTTATGCAAATTTAAAAACCCTTTTGAAAGTCAAGCGGTCGGTGATATAGTATATATAGACGATCGAGTTATATATCTATCGGTTATATGTTTCTAAGTGTTGGTTACCGTCTGAAAATGACAGTTATTTGTTGTAGTCTCACAATTGTGGCGCTTAGTAGATGGTATCTGTGTAGTTCCGCTACTAACAAACTAATATTGGGGTGCAGCTGCTAAAGAATTCTTCCCTGATGTGTTTGCTGGTAACATACCTTGCCAAACTTTAGGTGTATCTCTGCGTTTCGTTTCTGTAGAGATATGTCAAATAGAGTTCTGGTGGTGTCTATGGAGTGAGCCAGCCCATTGAAAAGTTAAACGGATTGTGGGTTGAGCGCAAGCGTATATTTCCTAATTCAAATCAGGTGAAACTTTAACGGCTGTGCACAGCTGCGTAAAAAGAATTTGTACAGCCGTTAATGTAAAATGCATGCGCATAACATGTGGCTTTTGCAAAAATTTATAAAATAAATTATTCAACCCAATAACCAGTTGGTTGGTCAGTCCTCAAAATTAACTTGGAATATTTAGTCTTAGCTAAAGCTTTTCTTATTCTGGTTCTCTCCACCAGCGTCGGAATAACATCAATTTCTCTCAAACAATTTTCATAACTATCTCTGTCCTTGGTGTAAAACATACACAACCATTTTGATTGCTCCCTCAAATCTTTCAATACAGAATTATATCTCTGTAAAATGACCCACACAGATTGTTTGGCGTGACGACCAGAGAATGCCAACTCTGATAACATATCTTTTTTTTTTGTTAATCCTTTGTGGCGGAGCAATCATCAATGATGTAAAGTGTGGTCTTGCCAGCATATTGCTTAAAAAATAAACGCAACAGTTATTATTATTTTATCTCTCGGATGTCTTACATCACCTATCCAAGATCTACTTTTTATAAGCCTCGTTTCACTCTATGGTTGGGCACAATATAATTATATGTTCAAAAACTCCAACATACTCTTTTTCAAGTATGTCAAGAACAAATTCTGTTTTGCCGCAGCCTACCTGACCACAGATAATGGTACTGTGTGGATATTTAGGATATTTAGAATCGTACTTCTTTAAATCGTCCATCTTCAAAATTGGTTTGCGCATCTTGTATTATATATATATAAATATTTAAAGGTTGATCTGCATCTGCTTTTTATTTATTAGTATTGTTATGCCTTCACTGCCTTCACTGCCGTTTTCTATTCTTCTTCCACTGCCGTGTAATAAATTGTCATCACATGTTCTAAGGTCAAGCCACAAAGCATATGATTTTGTTAGATAGCCCTTGATTTTGTCAAATAACATTGGTAAAGTTTAAGTCCTTCGCCACTATGTCTGTCTCTTTGTTTCTTTTCGATGTCAAGGCAAAATATTTGTTGATTTCATCCCAATGTTGATATGCCCTCATGCCCTGACTATACAACTGATTTGGTACGCCTTCTATTGTCATTTGAACCTTTTGAATCTTTCGGTTGTAAAAGGATTCCGTGTCTGTTCTGTCTGGGTCTTCAAACAGCATTAAAATACATTTCATGCTCCGTGCTGGTACATTAATGTTGATATTCCAAAGGGTATCAGATTTTTTTGCTATTATTTTCCTATGTCGCAAGATACGATCATACATAAATATTAGCTTACCATTGGTTTGCTGTCTTATTTGTCTGGCTAATTCAAAATCACTAACCATATCAAATTCCAAGCAGATATTTTTTATTACATAATATGCATCAGAATCACTGCTTTTGATAACTTTGTTATAATCGTTAAACGTTAATTCATATTCTAACCTATCACCAAGCCCGCTTGATAAAATGGCATATGACTTTCTAACATTTCAAAGTCCAGTGGAATACAAAATCTATTATCATAAGCTGCTGCTACAGCTTCATCTTCGGTGTCTGAGGATTTATTGCCCGCACCAACTCTATGTTTTAACATGTTTGCTTTACCAATACCTTGGTAAGCTATGTTTACTCGTTCCGTAGGGCTTTTCCATAAATCTACATAACAATGATATATATCACTGTCATCTATTGACATGACTTCATTGCCACTTATTCTTATTGTCATTTGTTTCACAATTACTCTACCCAGATTCTGGTATAGAGTAGCGTTAGGGTCTTTGGTGCTTTTAAGTTCTATTTCAAAGGCAAGACGAGCAGTACGAGGAACTATTACATCATTAGTACTTAGATTGGGAAATCTCACAAGCAGTTGCTGGTTTTGGTCTATTGTTGATGGATTATTAGTTATTACTACACTTGTGCGGATGCCCTTGGCACCATGAGATTCTCTTAGTTTTCTATGAGGGTTGAGTTTGTTTCCTTAAGCTGACATTGTTTTTATTTTTTAAATTTATTTTTTGAAATTAAATAAAATAAGCAATGGCTGAGGGTGGATTTGAATATGACAATCCTGTGTACGATCCAGATGATTATGATGAATATTATGATGATGACGATTTACCTATGGTGCCTGTACAATCCACTTCCATAGACAAAATTTACTTTGCCTCTTGCATATTTTAGGGTGTTTTCATATCTTGAAATTTGACTGGGCAAATCAATGGGGCTGTTTATTGCGTCCTCTACATTTGCCAAAAATTGTTTCTGTGCATCAAATTCCGTTCCAGTTCCAAGTATATCTGTTCTTGTTTGTGATTGTGAGCCAAGAATTGCCCAGCAGTATGTTCTTATGCTGTCATTGATGCGTTCTACTCCTGCTCTTGTAAATCCAGATGAACTATCTAGTATAAAAGTAGACCAACTATTATCAGCTTCAGATCCGTGTGCAATGTAATCAATGTGGTATGTTTTATCACTCTCATAGACTGTGAAACTCATCGTTTTGTTGTCGTATACAGAATTTATCACAGTATGATAACCAATATTTGTCCAGTAATTATAAATTGTTCCTAGACCATTATTATAGCTTTGTTTCTATCTCCAGTCTGAATTTAAGTCAACGTTAAACTCCTTGCATATTCTCTCGTATGCGTTTTGGTTATATGTGTTATTAAACGCATTCCAATTTGAGTCTTGCGGCATTGCTACACTCATCTCAAATAATATTCTTCTGACTTGGTAATAGACATGAAATTGAAATAACGAACCAACCAGGGCATCAGCTTTTAGATGATTGTTGAAATCAATACCACATCCAGTTGTCGCACACCAAATAGCAAAATTCAACTGATTCTGCCAAAATAACATCCAGTCTGTTTCCCAGCTTTGGACTATAGCATCTGATTTGACGTATGGGAGTTTGTATTTTCCAAAGACATTGGGAAATGATGCTTTAAAGCCTTTACCGATTGATGTAATGACTATGTTTTGATTTATTACAGCTATCACTTTTTTGCTAAAAGTATTTAAATTGTAGTGAGCATCTGGGCTATATTTGAATTCTTTAGAAATCATTTTTATTTGTATTTTTATATATATATTAAAAAAAAATGTTTCATACAACTTCAAACATAGACAATTTTATTGACTTACAATAGTATATCGATAATAGAAATGGAGATAAGCGCGTTGGATTAAAACGTTTTACATACACTGTCGGTTGTTATAATATTATTCACAAAGCTATCAAAAAAAAAGTACCAAACCAAACATATCGTATACCAGATGGACTCTATGGCTTTCAACAGTTGGCAGATATATTTGAAGCGCTGTTTATTACCCTAACCGTTGAATGGTATAGCATCTTTAGAGACGTCAACAGAGATACGATTATCAAGCAATCTTTTAAAAATGCTGGGATTCGATGAAAAGGGGTGGATGGTGGAAGGTACTTATATTGGAAAACAATCAATTGATTTTGCTCCTTATAAACAGCTATATGTTCATCTGAAACAAGTTAATACGAGTAGTAATTATTCCAATGGTGCGCCAAGCACTATTATAAGGGGTTATACCTGTGGTAAATAAGCAGTTTGGAGATATTGTATATACACGTTTTTATCCTGAATATCACTGTCTTTCAAATGGTACAATTACTGAATTAAAAAAAGAAGTCAGAGATGAGCATGGCAACAAGATAGATAATCACGGTTTGCCTATGAGTTGTGTTTTAGAATTTATTTAAAAAATTATATTTTTATAAAAAAAACAATGAGTATATTTGGGCCAACAAACCCTGCGGAAAGAACAGATTTGGAGACTTTAAAAAATAATGTTCAAGATTTACATTGGCGAGTTGTGCCTATTGTTATCCATTTCAACCTTTTAAGAGATAGAGTTGATAATCTTAAATATGGAATTATAACAATATTTGCAGAGGCTAAGGGTCCACTTGTATTAAATAGAATACTTTCATTTGGTAACGGTGGAGCAGAAACAAATGTGGGGCATGTAATGACACGCCGTGTTCGTATTATGGGAATAGGTTTAGCAAGTGAACGATTAGTTGGTGACGTATCTGTAATAGTTTCTGTCAATGGTGTTGAACAACTAAATTATGATATAACGCTTCACACCATCCCACGCAAACACGATAACTTTGATAGACCTTTAGATATTGGTGCTGG